>VNJM01001285.1:3814-14831 GCA_008042475.1 Drosophila kanapiae | reverse complement strand
CTGAGTCATGCACCGAAAAATAAACCAAAAAGACAGTGCATTCTTTCACAGGGCTCCCATATTAATATATTTCAGTCAGAACTGGAGAGAAGCATTAATCTTAATATGGAAATAAACAGCCCCGAAGACATCGAAGACGCTATTTCCATTTTCATGAACAATATGATACTGGCTGCGTCTCATGCTACTCCAGTATCGCTGAGTTCAGCAAAACAGCACCGCCAAGCAGGCCTACCGAGAAGCGCTGATGCGCTTTTACGACTAAAGAGGAGAGTCAGAAGAGAATATGCTAGAACAGGCGATATCCGCATTTACCAGATTTACAAAAGATTGTCAAACCGACTACATAAAGTCCTCGCTAAAGTTAAACAATGCAGGATAGACGACATTCTCGAAAATGCTGGGCCAGATTCAGCTTTTAATTACTCGCTCTGGAAGCTTACCAGCCGATTTAAAAGAATTCCCATTCCGAAGGCCCCGATAAAAAATCCGGCAGGTGGCTGGTGCTACTCTAGGGAGCAGAAGGTAGAAGTTTTTGCGGATAGCCTTGAAGAAAGATTTAAACCTTTTAATTTCACTTCTGAAGCCATGCGAAAAGCTGTTGAGTCACAATTAAGGGTGCCGTTCCAAATGTCCCTTCCAGCTAATCCTGTTACGTTACAAGAGGTAGTAGATCAAATTCGGAATTTGAAGTCTAAAAAATCACCAGGCGAGGACGTTCTAGACAATCGGACACTAAAGCTTCTTCCAAAAAAAGCGCAACTGTTTATAGTGTTGCTGCTTAATAGTATCCTCAGGATGGCACACTTTCCGAACGCGTGGAAAGTAGCCCAAATCACAATGGTTCCTAAGCCAGGCAAACAGCACACTGAAGTGGATGGATATAGACCCATCAGTCTTCTCTCAGCCCTTGGAAAGATGGCAGAAAAAATGATTTTGACGAGAATCCTTCAGCTTGATGCCGTGACCCAAATAATTCCTAAATGGCAGTTTGGCTTTAGACAAGGTCACGGAACGCCGGAGCAACTACACCGTGTGGTCAACTTTTCTCTTGACGCAATGGAAAACAAATTGTACACAGTCGCGGTATTCATGGACATTCAGCAGGCTTTCGACAGAGTGTGGCACGATGGACTTCTGTTTAAGCTGAGGAACATTTTAACCCCTCAGCTCTTCCAGCTGGTAAGCAGTTTTCTTAAAGACAGAAGCTTTAGAGTTGTCTTAGATGGACCCAAATCTACGAAAAGACCTATCTCTGCGGGAGTTCCACAAGGCAGCGTTCTCGGTCCAACCCTGTATACATTGTATACTGCTGACATGCCTAGCAGTAAAGTTGTGTCAGTACTGGATGAAACTGACGTACTGATAGCAACATACGCTGACGACACGGCTGTATTGACCAGACATACGGACATAAAGCTAGCTACTGAAGCCCTACAACAGTATGTGTGTGGCTTTGAGAAATGGGCACAGAAATGGAACATAGGCGTCAACACCAACAAATGCGCGAATGTCACATTTTCTACAAGGACTTTATCCTCTGAAGGCATCATTATGCAGGGCTCCTATCTGGAACACAAGTCGTCTCACAAATACCTTGGCGTAACACTAGACAGACTCCTGAACTTCAAAGATCACGACTATGGTGAAACACTCTGTTCTGGCGAAAAGTAAAAAGTTGGCATGGCTGCTAACAAATTGTCCTTGCATAGTAAAGTGGCAATTTACAAGGCAATACTAAGCCCTATCTGGAAGTACGCTTTCCAGATATATGGTGTTGCAGCAAAGAGCAACATTAATAAAATTAGGGTTGCCCAAGCTAAAATACTTAGAAAACTTTTTTATGCCCCCTGGTACATGCGAAACAGGGA
Source organism: Drosophila kanapiae (assembly GCA_008042475.1). NCBI lineage: Eukaryota > Metazoa > Arthropoda > Insecta > Diptera > Drosophilidae > Drosophila > Drosophila kanapiae. The sequence goes on along the minus strand of VNJM01001285.1, from coordinate 12,960 downwards.
TATAGAAAGGGACTTAAAGGTTCCCAAGGTTGGCGATGTAATGCAAACCAACGCATCCCAGTATGAGCAACGTCTAAGATGTCACAACAACAATTTAGCAAGACGTCTAACACTACCAAGAAAAAGAAGACTAAAAAGGTGCCATCCAGCTGATCTTCCTTCCAGAGTCCTCTATTAATTAATGAAAATAAATAAATAAAAAATAAAATAAAATAAAATAAAAATAATAAATAAATAAAATGTATATATTGTAAATGTATAATGTAAATATTGTAAATTGTATTTAAGCAACAGCATCACCCTGTAACTAATTTTTGTTTTTCCCCCCAATGTACAACCAGATAAAGTTGCCAATTAGGTAGCAGTACAAATAAATATACACCGTTTACAAAAAAAAAAAAAAAAGGAAGTTTATTAATTCTTTGCAAAATGCAAACAAATGCTACAGAGAGACAAATTACAAGGAAACGGTAAATCAAATTCGTGGGAACTAAATTTGTGCGTTTTGATGACAGATTAGACAGACTTGAGGAAGTTATCTCTGCTATTATTGAAACAATAAGAAATGGACCAATCTAAGAATAAATTCTAGATTTAAAGTGTTAAGTAAATCAAAATATTAATAAGTCTTAAATGGTTTTACTATTTTTTTTAAATGTGGAATATGGCGAGGTATAATTAATTAAATACATGCTCCCGCACGTAAACATTTTTTACGTCGCAGAGTTATTAAAAAGGAATTAATTGTTTATGGCAAGCTGACCTGGTGGAAATGAGAAAGTACTCCTCCTTAAATAATCGTTACCTGCAGTAATTGACACATTTTCCAAATTTGCCTGAGGTGAGGCAATCTAAGACGGAAATCTAAGACTGCAAAAGATGCTGCTGAGGATGGAGAAAAAAGTGTGGATGTGGAGTGCTTAGGAATCTACAAGATGAGAAAAAAGTTTTTCACACTCGCTTTAAGGAATTGATGTCTCAATATAAAATCAACCACTATTCTACATTTTTGAAGTCATCAATTGTTAAACAATTTAATATAACATTAAAAGAACTCATGTGGAAGGAGTTTTTTTACAATGGAACCTATGAATGGATTGATATGTACAAAGAGTTAATTATCGTTTACAACAATAGGAGGCATACACATTAAAAATGGCTCCAATCGATGTAAACAGTGAGAATGAGAAGCATATCTTGAAAACAATAATATGAAAATATTTATGGTGAGCAAACTTAAGATTGTTGACAATGTTCTATATGGTTTCTATATGGAAGAATTGCAAAAGACTCGATTTCCCAATACTTACCTAGTAGAAAAGGTGCTGAAAAGAAATGGAAATATACTTCTGGTGCGTTGGCTAGGATTCTCGAAAGCTGATAGCAGTTGGATTCATAAATCTCAAATTTTGTAAGGATATAAACACATTTTCTTATTCACTTGACTGAGTTCCTATACTACTCATAGAACCCTCAATTTCTTTTACTATAATTCTATAATGGTCCATTGCCAGAATTGAAACTGCAAATACTTATAAACTTTGGAATTTTTAGAGGGGAGTTTGTTAGCTGGACAGAAGGGTAGATCATTGTGTGAGTCATGAAGCGAATATGGATATTCCAAGTCAACCTCTAGAATATATCCATACTCGGTATCTTCTGAAATACTTTCAAGATTAAAAGAATTAGACTCTCTTCTATCCATTTAAAATTGCTATACGGTAAGGATTCGGATATTGCCCATCCATAAAAATTATTCGCATACACATACATCCCATGACAGGATCAAGCACATAAATGTTTGAATGAATTGTACTAAAATTTAGAAAAACGTCTGTTAGCAATAAAACATAAGTTTTTAGATACAATTCCAAGTAGTCTTCAAGTGATTGGACTACACCTGACTTGTGTGTGAGTAATTCAGTTCTGAAGATTCTGATTCTGTCAATTTACTATAAAACTTGCTTTTTAGTGGGAGACAAGTTTCTGATAGTTTTCCTTCACAGTCTAAATATAAATAGGGGAAAACTCCTTTTCTACGAAGTAAAGTGAAATCTGTTGAACTGGAGAATTGGTTTCTTAGGACTTTAAACTCGGTCTCATTTAAATGAGCTGCAATTGAGTCTAGGCTAGAGCGCATGAATCGGAAGGAAATTACTTTTTTTTACCCTCAATCTCCACGAGATCTTTCACAAATAAGTGAAAATCATATTTAGAGAGATTGTGAATAAACACTGGAATAAAATTTCCTGTCTTAAATTTAAGATTGCACTCTTTATGTGCTGCACCTCGATATTGACCAGTTAAATGACAATGGTCTCTTACTCTATCATTACCTTAAACCTCCTTGTAAATGTGACAATTAAGAGCCTCATCAAAATCAAAATTGTCTTTAGTACTCATTTGCAAAGGAACTACTATGTTTAAGTGGTTTTCGTAACTCTCGGACAAATCGGACGTTAAATTAACCACAAGAGTGCGCCCGACATTTCCCCCTCCCTTTGTTACAAACTTATCAAGACTTGAATCAAATGCGCACTTTATATAGTATGCAAATGCTATCGGAACATGCTTATTGACTAATTGTGATCCTTCACTTACATCTATCGTTGTGGGCTCCAATATGCATTCAAAATCTGCATACACAACGAACCTCCTCTTTATGTCGCATGAATCTAAGTTAACAACCAACTCCCAGCGTAGGCTGAGCAGGCCAATTTTAATTCCCTTCATTAATATTAATTATTAATATTAGTATTAATAATTGAATCATTTATTAATATTAATATATTATTATAATATAATATATCATTATTATTATTATTACACTCTCGTCCGGTCCACCTTGAATTGGATCCACCCTAATGGGCCCGAGAGCTTTGACAGCATATTGCACCGTTATGGGTAATGGCTTTGGCTCATTGGCGGACAGCGATCGTATGATTTCTGCAAAACGGAAAGGTCAGCGACCTGCCACGAGCATCCGGCCAGGCAGGAGCTTTTAGCAGTTCTTAAGTTTAGTTTTAATTTGGATGTCAAATAAAGAGCACTTGCTCGAATACCGAACTCCGGCTTTAGCCGTCACACTTATTCTAATTGTTGAATTTGGTTATCGTGCCTCAAGGGCCGTAACAACGGAGAAAAGTATCTCCCATCGTAACCTTCGGAAGAAGGAAGCTAGTAAAAGTGACTCAATTTTCAATTTCTTGTTCAGATTTTTTTGAGTGCGTTACAAAAAATAAAAAACATACAACCCAAGTTACGTACACTCGTGCTGGCGACTTTGATGTGAATAAATAATTTAAATATTAAATTACAAAATATTTCCATATTCTTGGTGTTGATTTAAATGTGTTTGATTTGGATTTCTTCGAGTGCATTAGAAATAAAGGAAACCAAATAACTCAAATAACGGACACTGGTGCCAAGGCAAACAATATTTATGTGAATTAATTATGCAAAGAAATATTTTATTACCTTATTAGTAGACCAACACTACAACTGTACACATTTAGAGGGTACCAGTTGTTTTTCTCCTTGTATTTTGCTACAATTTTATCCACTGTGCCTATATTGAATTTCGTACTGAAGTTATCCAGTGCGTCTGTGCTAATAATACACCAAGTCGTTATTTTTCTCGGCATTTGTATCGCAAAAAAGTGGCCCATCGAAACCTTTTGCCTTGTGTCCCAACGGAGTATAGGGCAGTGAAACAGGAAATTGATAGCGACGATAGCGAAGAAGTAGGATTCCGCCCCGAAGTTAGGAACGTAGATCAGCCAGAAATGAACACGGACATGATCCAAGCCCTTGTCGCAAATGCGGTCAGCACCGCTATCGCCGCTCAGAAAGAGCGTTTGAGAAGCGTCTTCGCCTCAGAATTAGAAGCGGTTAGAACACAGGTTAGCGCGCTGACAGTGCAAGCGCCACAGGTGGAGGTCTATAAAAGAGCAGTGCCGAACCCTGAGATAAAATGCGATGTTAGGTTAGACATAGTAAAATCTCTGCCGACGTTCAATGGAAGCCACGATGAGTACGTTTCGTGGAGGCAGGCTGCATCAGATGCGTATGAAGTATTCAAAAAATATGACGGCACCGAAGCCCACTACGAGGCCGTTGTCATAATTAAAAACAAAATTTGCGGTCCCGCTCGGTCACTCCTCACGTCCCACAATACCGTGCTAAATTTTGATGCAATTCTAGCCAGACTAGATTGCACATACGCGGACAGAACGTCCCTGGGAGTGCTACGGCAATATTTGGAAATGGTTCGGCAAGGAGATGCCGACCTTATGGCATACTATGACGAGGTTGAGAGGAAACTCACGCTCGTCACCAACAAGTAAGTCATGTCACACAACACGGGCACAGTTACCATCCTAAATAAGGAGGTTAGGGATGATGCCCTTCATGCATTCATTGCAGGGCTAAGAAGACCTCTCAAGTCACTCGTGCTACCAGCACAACCCAAAGACCTTCCGTCTGCACTAGCGTTAGCGCGGGAAGCCGAGAATAGCATCGGAAGAAGTGCGTTCGCGGCATCTTACGCGAAAGCGTTCAATGCGGGCAACAGGCGCAATAATAAAGGTCAAGGAAAGCAATGGAGAGGTGAAGATAAAAATCCGCACTTCATTCCTAAGCAGAACCAAGGCAGGCCTCATGAGGACAATCCCTGGCCGAAGCGCAGGGATTCTGAGACCATAGACCAGAGTAAAGTTCAGCCCATGGAGGTGGACCCCTCAACGGCTAGATTCAGACAGGACACAAGCTGGGGAAAGCCACAAAGTATAACAATTACAAAAGGCAGAACTCGTCCCAGCGGCAATCGGGCCAAAGACGCCAACGCGTTAATAATATAGCCCAGCCCCAACAGAAGGAAACAGATTATGCCGCCACAGCTGAGGCTGAGGATGCCACCATTGAGGAAGATAGCGACACCGCCGAGCTTTACGACGTCCTCCATTTTTTAGGGAGCTAAAGTAAAGGAGCTAAGAAACGTAATGTCGGTCGAGACCCCTTTCACTGTGAGCTCTATTCACGGCTCCAGTGACGTCAAAAATAAGTGCATAATGCGCATTTTTGGACTAGACGTCCCATTTTTCCTCTTGGATACACTGAGCACGTTCGATGCTATAATGGGCTTCGATTCGCTAACGCGAGCAGTAGTAGCATTGGACCTAGGCAACAGCGTAATAAAATGTGCGAACGTCACTGAAAAGCTCAAATTTTTTGACTGTCAGAACGTCAATTTCACAAAAATCGATGACATAGTGGTGCCAAGTTCGGCTAAAGCTGAATTCAAACAAGTTATTCTGAAAAGAATTAAGGGGTTTTCGACCTCTAACGAGGCGCTCACCTTTAACACTTCGGTCGTCGCTACTGTTCGAACGACGAGTGACGAACCTGTCTACTCCAGGTTATACCCTTATCCTATTGGAGCAGCGGACTTTGTAAACAAACAAATCAAAGAGCTGCTGGAAAATGGCATAATTAGGCCGTCCAGATCCCCATACAACAGCCCCACCTGGGTGGTTGAAAAAAAAGGGACTGACGATAATGGCATCAAGAAGAAGCGTTTAATAATCGACTTCAGGAAGTTGAACGAGCGAACAATAGCCGATCGCTACCCTATGCCGAGTATACCCATGACTCTAGCGAACTTGGGGAAGGCCAAATTCTTTACCACCCTAGACTTAAAGTCAGGGTACCATCAAATATACCTGGCTGAAAAGGACCGAGAAAAGACCTCGTTCTCAGTTATTGGTGGAAAGGACGAATTTTGCCGACTACCCTTCGGCTTAAAAAACGCAGGGAGTATTTTCCAAAGAGCCATCGACATTGTGCTGCGGGAAGACGTTATCATCTTATCCGAGAATGAAACTACTCGATGCCTACTCGATGCCAACATGAGGGTGGCACGGGAAAAGACAAAGTTCTTTAAAGAGAGCGTTGAATTTTTAGGATTCATTGTCACCAGGGGAGGAACAAAAACAGACCCAGAAAAAGTCAGGGCAATAAAAGAGTTCCCAGAACCACAAAAACTGTTTAGCCTCAGGTCCTTCCTCGGCCTGGCGAGCTATTACAGGAGCTTTGTAAAGAATTTTGCCTCTATTGCTAGATCTCTTACCGCCATCCTCGAAGGGAAAACCGGGACGGTCAGCAAGAATATGTCGAAGAAAGTAGCTGTCAGGTTTGACGAAGCCCAGCGAAATGCATTCGACCATCTTCGTAACATTTTGGCGTCGGAAGATGTCATATTGACATACCCTGATTTCAAATTACCGTTTGACTTAACCACTGACGCCTCAGCGAGTGGAATAGGCGCGGTACTATCCCAAAATAAAAGACCTACTACCATGATCTCACGCATGCTAAAGGACTATGAACTGAACTACGCCACCAACGAAAGAGAATTGTTGGCGATAGTCTGGGCAATAGGCAAACTCCAAAATTACCTATACGGTACCAAGGAGGTACGGATATTTATAGACCACCAGTCTCTCACATATGCGGTATCCAACAAAAACACCAACGCTAGGATTAAGCGATGGAAAGCGTTTATTGATGAGAACAACGGAAGAGTGTTTTACACACCCGGAAGACAAAACCTGGTAGCTGACGCGCTATCTAGGCAACCCCTGAATAACTTAGAGGATGAAGCCCGGTCCGATGCGGCCACGGTGCATAGTGAGCTTTCGCTCTCATACACCATAGAAACCACAGACAAACCTCTAAACTGCTTCAGAAACCAAATCATTTTGGAAGAAGCAGGCCAACCGCTTCGGCGAGATTTCATAGTCTTCGGAAATAGAACTCGGCATATCATTAACTTTAATAACAAGGACTCGCTTGTTGAATCCGTTAAGGAGATCATCAACGCCAACGTTGTGAACGCGATTCACTGTGATTTCCCTACCCTGGCTCGTATCCAACATGCCATGAGACAGAAATTTCCTGCGACAAAGTTTTGGCATTGTAAAACCTTTGTCAGCGACATCACCAACGCTAATGAACAGCTTGAAATCGCTAACACCGAGCACAATCGCACTCATAGGGCTGCACAGGAGAACGCAAAGCAAATCCTCCGGGACTATTACTTCCCAAACATATCTAGATGATAGCAATTAAAGCCAAAATTGACAAGGCACAACAGTCTAACCTAGACAGGGTTAATCCTTCAAGGCAGAACCGAGTCTTCGAAGTCGGTGAAAGAGTACACCTACGCAACAACAAAAGATTAGGGAACAAATTGTCACCGCTTTATTCAGAAGAGCGTGTAGAGGCAGATCTGGGAACATCTGTTCTCATTAGGAGGAGGGTGGTCCATAAGGACAACATTAGATAGGCATTTCATCTGCCACGTTCGCCCTTATACTAGAACTCAATATTTGCTATAGTTCCCACAGGCTTGCCATAGCATCCATCATACTGCTGTACACCAATCAAGCATCTCTAATCGAGGCCAACAATAGACAGGTTGTTATTAGCACAGAGACACAGAAACGCGTTAATTTGCTCACAGTCACAGTAAATGGGATCCTCAAGAAGAAAGGGGACGGGCTTGTTGACTCAGGTCATTTGTTCGAAACACTCCTCGCCAGAAATAGAATGCTAATATCCGAAATCCACAATTGTATGCTCACTATTACACTCGCTAAAAGCAATATAATAAACCAAATTATTTTCAGCCATAATGACCTAAGGGCTATTTTTGTCGAAAAGCTCACGGAGGTCCCCATAGTTAGCCTTATGGATGTATCTAAGATTAAGATTTTCCAATCTAATGTCTTTATCCATGTCATAGTTTAGTATCCTAGAGTTAAGTTTATGTGTAAAAAAAAGTCCTGCTCTTCCCTGTCGCACACTACCACACTAAGCTACAAATGGAAGACAACATCGTGGCGGAATGTGATTACGGAATCCTAGCTGTCTCCGATTGCGCTTCTACCAACTCGGCCACATTTTGCAAAGAGGCGTCCCACGACACTTGCGCCAGGCAATTACAGGCAGGCAGGGCGGCTACATGCCGGGCGCGGCCCAGCAATCTGGAACCTGGAGTTATAAGCGTCAACGACTCCGTGTTTCTGAACCTCAACTACTCTGTGAAGAAGAGCCCGGGAATTGCGGCCTTCCCTTTAATTAACATCACGGGACACGATTACATACTAAGTCTGCCACTGCTACAGCGGATGAACGAGCATAACCTGCGTTTAATGCAGGAACTCAGAGATGACGTGTCGGCTGGAGGACCCCCGAGGATTTGGTTCGCCGTTAGCCTCACACTATGCGGCTTGGTCCTGCTCCAACACTGCAGGCGCAAACGAGAGGCAGCCCAGTTGCAAGGGTTCATCGACGAATTGGCTGGCACCGAGGACAGCGTCCAATTTAGAGGGGGAGTAGTTAACAACCAACTCCCAGCGAAGGCTGAGCAGGCCAATTCTAATTCCCTTCATTAATATTAATATTAATAATTGAATCATTTATTAATATTAATACATTCGTCATTATTATTATTACACTCTCGTACGGTCCACCTTGGATCCACCCTAATGGGCCCGAGAGCTTTGACAGCATATTGCACCGTTATGGGTTGTGGCTTTGGCTCATTGGCGGACAGCGATCGTATGATTTCTGCAAAACGGGAAGGTCAGCGACCTGCCACGGGCATCCGGCCAGGCAGGAGCTTTTAGCAGTTCTTAAGTTTAGTTTTAATTTGGATGTCAAATAAAGAGCACTTGCTCGAATACCGAACTCCGGCTTTAGCGGTCACACTTATTCTAATTGTTGAACTTGGTTATCGTGCCTCAAGGGCCGTAACAACGGAGAAAAGTATCTCCCATCGTAACCTTCGGAAGAAGGAAGCAAGTCGAGGCGACCACCCGACTCTCAAGTAGCTAATAACCCTGGTGGTTACCACGACCCAACTCTTGGGGATCCACAGCGACGAGGGCCACCAGCGCCAGTAACCTACAAACGCCTCCCCGCCACGGATATTCAACCAGCCGGCTCTACCCCTGCCACGGAGGCACAGCCAGCCGGCACAAATAATTAATTAATTGACGCCCAACGGACTAGTATTACTACTAAAATTCAAATATACAATATATAGAATATAGAATATAGAATATAGAATATAGAATATAGAA
>VNJM01001287.1:0-60819 GCA_008042475.1 Drosophila kanapiae | reverse complement strand
AAGCATATTATGCATAACACATAACACCCCTCAATTAACAACTCATTCGGAAATATTTCTTAAACGATTTAGGGGAGTGAGAAACTAACTGCTGGCTGAACAAAATACGACGACAATATGTCATTTATTAGGTATTTAGGCGGCGTAAACCACCTTTCAGTCAACCATTCTAAAATCGACAGCTCAGATTAATTAACTGATTTATTACCTGATTTATCGAGTCAGATATTAATTTATGATCTGTCTGAATAACATAGCTGATCCTAACAAGCTGAGTGCCCGATACCGGCGCTTTCAGCCATTCGTGAACTGGTACTCTCGCTCAATTAATCACGATTGACGACCGCAGTCGTCCCACTCTCATCCCATTAATCCATGTAGTTATGGAAAATAATGCACAAATTAAATAGCGATTCTCATAAATAAATTATTAACATTTCCCGCACTCTGCAATTACACAATATAAAGGCGGAATATCTTCATGCCAGTTAACAAATATCCCTCATTAACATCGGCAAATATAAATTTGCATTAATGTATTATAACTACACTGATCAGCCATATTTTGGCACGGCAATAAAACGTTGACAGTAAAGCTATGTATGTATGTAAATGCGCCGTGTTTTGTGTTTAACAGTGTCAACTATTATTAAGTTATATTGAAATTTCAGGGTGAGGCGTCTAAGTCCCACGCCCAAGGTGCTTCCGCACCTTCGGGCGCTGAGAAGTCCAAGCCGCAGTTGCTATACGCCATCAATGACAATCCACCGTGGTACCTAAGCATCTTCCTAGCATTCCAGCACTACCTGACAATGATTGGAGCAATTGTGTCGATACCATTCATCCTGACGCCGGCGCTGTGCATGTCAGATGAGGATGCAAATCGTGGTATTATCATTTCAACCATGATCTTTGTCACTGGCATCGTGACCTACTTCCAGGCCACATGGGGCGTCCGTCTGCCCATTGTCCAGGGTGGAACTATCTCGTTTTTAGTGCCAACTCTCGCCATTTTGGCCTTGCCGCAGTGGAAGTGTCCGGCGTTGGCCGAGATGGATGCCATGAATCAGGCCGATCGGCAGGAACTGTGGCAAGCGCGCATGCGCGAGTTGTCCGGTGCTATCGCTGTTTCCGCAATGGTGCAGGTCATCCTTGGCTACACGGGTCTGGTGGGCAAGATCTTGAAGTATGTAACTCCATTGACCATTGTGCCCACTGTGTCCCTGGTGGGCCTCACGCTCTTCGAGCACGCGGCGGAGACGGCCTCGAAGCACTGGGGGATTGCCGTGGGGTAAGTGAGAATTGCCATATGCCAGGGTGCATCAAGTAACCGTTATATAGCAGAGGTTCAGTTACGTAGGCAGATTTTCACGGCTACTTTGCCTTTGGAGGCTTTATTTTTTTAACCTATATATATTATTTAATATAAGGCGATCGTAAAAACCAGGAAGTCTTAAATTTACGCCATCGACTATTACAAGAGTTTCTCTGCCACTAGCTGTATCAATGACGTCATCGAACACATTTGTACAACAACAACATAGCTTCATTTTATTTCAACGAAATCGGCCAGAAATTGGCCGTTTCTCATTTGCGTGTACCAGGCGAACAGAAACCAGGAGAACGACGATGCGGAGATGAGCGACATCACACAGCTAGTGGTGGGAGAAAAACCCTTGTGAAAGTCGATACCACAGTGTTAATCGGGCCTCAACTGCCTCTTAAGCGCCAGATTTAAATAATCAAGCCAATTTCTGGTCGATTTCGTTGAATTAAAAAGAAACTATGTTGTTGCACAAATGTTATTGTTGTAGGACGCGAAAAGGCGCCAATTTTAATATCTAGCTATACAAATTTACCAACTGCTTTATTCATTATTCAAATATGGCGCTTAAGAGGCAGTTGAAGCCCGATTAACACTGTGCTATCGACTTTGACAAGGGTCTCTCTCCCACCACTAGCTGTGTGACGNACCACAGTGTTAATCGGGCCTCAACTGCCTCTTAAGCGCCAGATTTAAATAATCAAGCCAATTTCTGGCCGATTTCGTTGAAATAAAAAGAAACTATGTTGTAGCTGTATCGATGATTTTCAGATTTTCAGAGCTACTTGCTGTTTGTTTGATACGGCAGATTTTAACCTTAATCCTTATCTGCATACAGGACCACAGGAATGCTGACGCTCTTCTCTCAAATAATGTCCAATGTATCCGTCCCGGTGCCTGCTTATCGCAAGGGCCACGGAATCGAACTGCGCCAATTCCAGTTGTTCCGCCTCTTCCCCGTCCTGCTGACAATCATGATCATGTGGGGACTGTGCGGAATCCTGACGGCTACGAACGTCTTTCCTCCGGGTCATCCATCCCGCACCGACGTTCGCCTGAATGTGCTTACCAGTGCCAAGTGGTTCTATGTGCCCTACCCGGGCCAGTTTGGTTTGCCCTCCGTGACGCTGTCTGGCGTGCTGGGAATGCTGGCGGGAGTACTGGCGTGCACGGTGGAGTCGCTGAGCTATTATCCCACCGTGTCTCAGATGTCCGGTGCCCACTCGCCGCCGCTACATGCCATCAATCGAGGCATTGGCACCGAGGGCTTGGGAACTGTCTTGGCCGGTCTTTGGGGCGCTGGAAACGGAACCAATACATTTGGGGAGAACGTTGGCGCCATTGGAGTCACCAAGGCAGGATAAGCTACAATTTTAGATTGTTCTTAAATCATTCAACTGTTTTCCTTTTCAGATTGGGTCGCGTCGCGTGATCCAGTGGGCTGCTTTTATCATGGTGCTCCAAGGAGTAATTGGAAAGTTTGGAGCCATTTTCATCCTCATTCCCGACTCCGTTGTGGGCGGGATATTTTGCGTTATGTTTGGCATGATCATTGCCTTCGGCCTGTCTACGCTGCAGTACGTTGACTTGCGATCCGCGCGAAATCTGTACATCCTGGGGCTTTCCATATTCTTCCCCATGGTGCTGTGCCGCTGGATGCAGATGCATCCCGGAGCAATCGACACCGGCAACACGACGGTGGATTCCACGTTGTCGGTGCTGCTGGGCACAACGATCCTTGTGGGAGGAGTTTTGGGATGCCTCCTGGATAATCTGATACCTGGAACTCCGGCGGAAAGAGGCCTGATCGAGTGGGCCAATGAGATGCCGCTGGGCGATGACAATATAAACGACGGCACAGCCACCGACTATGACTTCCCGTGTGGCATGGATACCATTCGCAGCTGGCAGTGGACTTACCACATCCCGTTTTTGCCCACCTATAAGCTCCAGAAGCAGAGCTGATCGAAGGCAACTAGAATTAATTGTGTAATTAATTTTGTACATAATTCAAATACCAATCTTTATAGTCTCTAATTCGGTTTTAAATTGTTTTTAATTATTTTCCTCACAAGGTCTAAATACAATTCGAACTTCCAATTCTGATTCTATAGTTATTTTTTTGTTTGTTGCATAAATTTTTAATTTTAAATTCGCTTATTGTTTGTGACTCATCGCTCGGGATTCTCATATTTTCTATTATTTGGCAATAACATCAATAGTCCTAAGCACACAAAAACGCATCCTTATAAAATTCCGAAAATCCATCATTAGTTCTGTCTTATGCAAAAATTCGACGGTAAAATTATTTTATAGACATTTTAACGCATTTTCGGAGCGAGGTTTTCTAAGAAAAAAGAAAACAGCATCGAAAATTCGTATAAATATATGTGAATTTCCATCTTTTTTGTTTCCGTTTCTTTCCGCTAACAAGCTTACACATTTAAAGATTAAAATCAACGTTTTATGGCTATTGGCTAAATATAAAACCGCCGAAGGAACCAAGGCACAATCATTTGAAAATCGTATATAGAGTCACGATCTATGGCTAAAACTCAGCTATAACCGCTTTGTTCCGAGCTACAACAAACCTACAACTATATTGGCAGCGTTTAAATGTCTGCACTAGAATAAACCTTTGGCCTAATTTCCATTATAAAAAATATCAAAAATGTCTAAGCCTAGGCGATTTGGGACCAGTCTAGAACTTGTGCTCCTTGGTGTGATGGTGATGGTGTAGGGGGCCAGGTTGCAGGATCTGCTTGGGCTGGGACTTTCTGGCGCCGCCACTGCTCGCGCGTGAGGATGATGAGGAGGCGGTAGTGTTTGGCGGCGTGCTAATGGTCTGCCCGTTCCCGCTTCCGTGTCCGTATCCGGGGGTCGTCTTCTTTCGCTTGGAGTAATAGCAGAATATGCAGAAGCCATTCTGCGGTGTGGTACATCAAATGTTTGTGGGACTGCGCGTGGCAGATGAAGTGCGGTAGCGGGAACCGGATCTGTAATAATTATTTTATTAATATACATACATATATCCAAAATTTTACATTTATAATTTTGTCCCACGTTACTGACCTTGAAATACTGGAGGTGTAATCTCGCACAGGAGTACGCGTGTCTCTTCGCTGGTAGGATGAGCCGACCTCACCACTCCTGCTGCTGCTGCTGGCCGTCGGGGGCTCCAGTAGGGACATCGTGCGGTGGTCATAAGGCCGGATGGATCGTCTGCCCAAGGTGGCATAACCGTCCAGGTGGCTGCTTGCAGCGCCACTGCTTGTGCTGGTGCCGGTAGGCAGACTACCATTTATGGTGTAGGAGGATCGTCTCTTGGGACTGTAGGTTTTGTAGTAGCCACTGGCGATTGCACCATTGCTAGGACTCGAGCTAGAGGAGCTTTTGTAACGCATGGGCACGGAGCTGTAGTCGTGCGACTCATATCGCTTGCTTAGAAACGAGGGCGAGGTATTCCGTATGTCATTCAGGCTCTTCCTCGGCTTGCTAGTGGCCGTGGACGAGGAGTAGTCGAGAGGAGATCGGTAGACAGGAGGCTTGAGCTCAGTTCCCACAGGACTCAGTTTCAGAGGCCTAAAGAACTGCTTGGCTATGTCCGGAGAGTGCGCCCGAATCGGCGGCGGATCCAAGTCCTCGGCGTGCAGCTTGTGACTGGAGCGCACCTTGACTGCCGCCTGCTGCTCACGATAGTAGTCCCTCACGGCCGAGGGACCTACTATGCTGCTGGTGCGACGCGGCTTCTTCTGTTCATTGAAGCGACTGTAAAAGCTGCGCCTCTTGATCCGGTCGATCACACTCTCGTTGGGATCCGAGCTCTCCGAGCAGCGCGTGGGCGAGGACAGCGATGCCCTGGACAGACGGGAGACCGTGGGTGAGGGCGTGGCGTGCAGCATATAGTTGTCTTCCGAGCATATGGACCAGTTGTCAAAGTACAGCTCCGGCTCCTCGGTAGGCGAGAGAAACGTAGAGGTAGAGGCGCAGTCATCTTGATAACTGCGCGAATCTGAGGAGTAGTTGGCAATGTTCTCGAAGGAGGGCGTGAGCACCGGATTGTTTCGATTAATCTCGTGAGCCGAAGAGGTTCTGTAGCCGGATGTCTGGGAACTGCAGTTCTGGTTTGTGTTGGTCGAGTTGTTGTTGGTTGCGTTCTCCATGGACTGCTGGCTGGAGCTATTATGGGAACTAGCGCTCCTGATGGCTCCCGGATAAGGTGGCAGGTTCGAGTAGATGCCCATTCCCTGTCCCGAGTTTCCGTTGAGCAGAGCTGGGTTCGTCTTGGATCCTCGATAGCTGCTGCCGGTTGTGGTTGCTGGGGCTGTGGACACCGAGACTGGAACGGCGTTGCCCGTCCCGTTGGCACTGGCCAAATCCAGCATTAGCCCCTTGCGCTTTTCCTTGTTGCTCGTTGCGGCTGGTGGTGGTGTATTGCTGGAGGTCAAGATGCTCTGCCCGCTGTTTTGAATGCAATCAGGGCATGGTGTCTCGCAGTTGCAGTTCTCCTCGCTGGTTGGAGCTGGAGGCAAGGCCGCTTTCGCTTTTGTCGCCTTGACCACATTTTGGTAGATGGGTGAGGTTGGCAGCGAGACATCCAGCTGCTGATACTGCTCCTCTCGAACCTGACGCTCAATGTGGCTGGTGGACCGCGTACTCCTCACCCGCCGCTGTTCGCTGCTTTCCCTATCGAAGCGGCGAAGGAGACCACCGAACATCTTGTTCACTGCACCTCCATGTTTACTTTGACCCTCTTGGGAGACCGCGTGCAGTTGCTCAACGCTGGCTGCTCGCTTGGGACTCATTCTTCTTTCATTGGGTTGAAATCTTGGTACAGATCTTTCCCTCAGGGAACGCAGCACGCTGTCAAAACGGGATCTCTTGTCCAATCGCTTGTCTTCAGTCAGTGCCAGTTCCGGAGGTCTCTCTGCATCGAGGACTTTCTTCTTGGACTTTTCAGGGGAACTGCGTTCCTCAGGTGAACCCTGTTTTTGGGTGCAGGTCAGGGAAGCAGCTGCGCCACCGGATCCAAGCTTTTTTTCCTTACTCATCGCGGAGTCTCGGAGCCTCTCGAACTTCTGACCCAGTGCGTAAAGCAAGCCCTTGTTGGGTTTTTTCTCTGGCGACTTTTCCTTGCCTTTAATCACCGGACTGGACTCCTTGGAGCTGTCCGAGGGAGTGGTTGTTGTCGTAGTTGTTGGCGTGGTCGGAGTAACTGGTGTGGGTGGCACTAGCTTTGACTTCTTGGAGACCTTAATAATCTTTTTGATGGTGGTGGGTCGCGAATCGCTGGAGGAGGATCCAGTGTCCTTCGCAGTGTCCGTAACCGTCGCCATGGCTCCAGTTGGCGTTGTCGACAGTGATTTGTCCTCGGTTGTGGACTTGGAACTACTGGGTGTGGGCATGGCGGAGGTAGCTGGAGGGGTCTCAGCTATTGTGGGTATAGCAACCCCACTCCGAGTTACCTTGCGCAGATCTTTGGGAGTGGCCAACTTGGTGGCCGGGTAGCTTTTAGGTCTCATCAGTCGACTCTCTCGGGGAGCAGCCTCCGTCGGGACAGAATCATTGGTCAGTACTGAGGGAAGCTTGTTAGGCAGTTTGCTGGACAGAATTGAGGGAGTTGGCTCAGGCAGGTCTGCGGAGGACTTCATACTTAATCCCAGATCCTTCATGGGGTACGATTTGGGCCTCTTCAGCTTGGTTTCCCTGGGAGCAGAGCTAGCCAAATCAGAGTTGACCGCGCTTGTGGATTTAGTCGCCTCATCCACCTTCTTGGCTACCTTCTTGACCTTCTTCACCCAAGTCGTCGTTGTCGACGTGATCGTAGATGCTATTCTGGCTACTTCTGGCTCGCTGACTGTGGCCTCCTTGGGTTTCACCTTCTTGACTTTTCTGATGGTTGAAGTCTCCGCCGTTTTATCAGCCTCTTGAGCCTGGTCATTTTCGGTTCTTGCAGCGGACAGGAGTTGCAGCTCTTGCAGTATCTTGTCCGCCAGTTCATGTTTGCCCAGATCAGTTTCCTGTTCCCGAGGTCTTGGTGCACTTTGTTGGCGGAGACTAGAAAGCTTTAAAGGCTCCTGGACTAATTGGGGTTGTGAATCTGGAAACAACTCCATGCTCTTATTGCGCGAATGACGAATGGAGGATGGAATGGGTTCCGCTTCAAACGGTGGCTCCTCTTGCTCCACATTTGGTAAGCTGTGTTTCCTTCGCCTCAGATCCTGAGCCTGTGGCGGCCCCTGGTCGTAGCGGTCGGTGGACTTCTCACGTATCTCCCTTAGCATGCTCTGAGTTTCCCGATCTCTGGGATCGTCGAAGAAATCGGGCCGCAGGAAACGCGAGATTCGGCGCTGCGAGGAGCGTCCGATTCGCAGGGAGCTGGAGCCTTCCAAGGCAGGAACTTGTGGTATTTGCGGCGGAGGGGAGAGACATCCACTCGGCGGACGTCCCAAGTCCCCCGAGGCATCCTTTGGGCCAAGCGACGGAGTGCTCGACTTGCTCAAGTAGGGGGAGTAGTACTTGTACTTGTCGCTGATGTCACTGGTGTAGGTGGTGCTGCTGCAAAGGGAGGACTTGCCGTAGTCTTCCCGGCAGACACTGTTGCTCCGGCTTTTAGTCGTCTGTGTGGATCTGCTATCCGATTCCTGTCCCGAGGCTTGCGCGGGCGCCTGGCTGCGGCTGAGGCTTCTCCTGTAAATAGCTGTGCTTGCAGACGTGGTCTTAGGTGCATCGGTCTTAGGTTTGAGCTCCAGAAAATCGTTTGGCTGATTTTGATGATCGGGAACGTATCCCCTGCCGCCGCTCTGGCTGCGCTTGTATGTCTTGGAACTCGGGGAACTGCTGGGTGCATCGGTCTGAACGCTCAGGGTGCGAGATAGCTTACGAGCCTGGGTGGGCGGTAGCTTGGCCAACAGCTGTTCCTGGAAGCACTTGGGCAGTCCAGGAGTTATGCTAGACAAGGTCTCCAAGTCCTTCTTGCTGAGCTTCAGCCGGGAAAGATCGAGATCAGCCAAGTCCAGTGGCTCCTCGCTGCTTGCGGAATTCGTGGTAGACTTGGTGGGCCTACTTTCCACATGGGCAGGAGCAGAGCTGGGCTTCCCTTTGGATCCTTGGGGACCTGTGAGAAAGGGATAAAATGCCACAGCTACAGTACGATATCTCTTTCGGAAGGTGGAAGGAAGTCTATAGATAGTTCAGAAATGAATCCACTTACTTGTCCGGTACACAGATAATAGGTTTCAACCATCTTCGCGTACTTACCGAGCATAGAGATGCCCCAGTTCCTTCGCCCCAGAGAGATCTGAAAATTTGTCTTGTTTTCTTGTTTTGGCAACCAAAAGAATCACTTTCCAGAGCAGAAGAGAGCTCCAGCTCGTAAAACAAACTTGCAGGAAGGATTAAGGATCACGGAGTTCCAACAAAAGTTAACGTTATCAAAACACAACTAAATAGTATTAGCTCACGTGCAGGGTACGGGCAGTAACGAATGCTGGTCGAATTTGGGTTTCATGTTTTATTTCACTTGGTGTACTACTTAGCTTGTATAAAAATAGTTTTACGTTTAATGTTTTAGTCAGTTTCAGTTATCAGTTTCAGTTATCAGTTTTAGGAATACAGTTTTCACGTATTTAGTATAGGCTTTAAGTAAAATATTGCTTATGGTTATGCTTGAAGCTTGACGCTGCTGCGCTAGAGAATGCCCGACTGAGAATGGATAATGGAGAGTAAAGTGACTGGAAGTTGTTCTCTAGCTCCTAGCCTTCGCGTTTAAAATAAGTTTAAAATCATAATCACAAATCATACAATAATCCATTGTATTGGGGAATGTTTCGTAGTGGAAAACTTAGTCAATGAATTAAAATGAATAAAACAATGTGTTTTCTTCTGATCGGAATTTAAATACAATTGGTTCCACCAATTCTTAAAAACTTCCTAGTCAGAATCACAATACTACAATTCCAATGGTGTACAATGAACGTGGTGTATTGGTGAACGCTTCATGGTAACAAAATCAAGAGGATTTGATTTAATTTAAAAATATAAAATACAATTTTAATACATTTCCGTCTTTCCATCTTCCCTTGTTCTTCAGCAAATTCCAGCTGCGCTCCCTGGGACTTGATTAAAAATTTGTTACTTAAAATAAACAAAACAAATTTAAAGAACGCTTGTGGCAGCAAGAAGTGTCGAAAAAAAAATTTAACGATTTGGTTTAACAATCAACAAATATAAAAATCGAATTTTGGCAACAAAATAGAGAGTTGAACGATTTGGCCAAGTCTAGAGCAGCACCACCCGCACCACCACTCGCATCCGCAACCGCAGTGCACACCCACCGTGTGCCTTCATGGCTTCCTGGGGCTTTGGGCGGTCGGTGTTGTTGCTCTACCGAGGTCGCTGGTGGACGTGGGCTTGGGCGTGGGCGTGGGCGTGGATGTGGATGAGCTGGGGGATCTTATGGCCGCGACGGATCTTATGGCTGGTTGTCGTGGAGTCTGCTTAGCGCCTCCGCCATTGAGGTTATCGGAGTTGGTCTTGCAGTATGCTGGATGCGGATTGGCGGTGGCGATGGTACAGAACGTACTCTGGTTAATGGTTATAACATGCTTTGTGGGCGTGGTGGTAGTAGTTAGAGTAGTTAAACCTTCTGTAAACGAAAGTAAGTACAAAACGTGTGTAAACGGCCAATAATAAAATGATTTAAAAAGTATTGTAAACACAGGATTCAAAAATTGCATGAAAAAGTGTGGTTTCGCTAGATTTGCTCATTACTTGGAGCTGTAACTAATAGTCTGGCTGCACTCCAAGAAGACATCGATATGGGAAATAAGTTGAAAGAATGACTTGTGAAGGAAAAAACAAAGGTAGGAACTTCGATTTTCATGCAATCTAAGCTTTCCTCTCTGTGTACGACTATACGGTTGTGGTTGTGGTTGTGGTGAAACGGATCTGGGTTAGGATTCTACGGAATGATGATGAACGTAAACAGTTCGATTAGTAGCTGAGAATTTCAGTTCTGTACATATTATCGTATTCAAAGTTTTGGACATTTTTCTTCAACAATTAATTGTTTGCTAGGTTGTGGGTGTGCTCCATCAGCTCTGTTTTGCATCCATCGGGAAATAATATTACAATTGAGACTCTATTAGATATATGTATGTATTTATCCAAAAAAAGCCCAGAACTCGGAAATTTGTTTTTGTTTTGTGTTTTTTTTTTTTTTCATTTATAATCTTAGAGCCAAGTTAGTGGTTTCTTTTGTTTTTTAGCTGGTTGGCGGTTTTTTACAGCGTGGACAGAAACAGAGGGTAAACTACATTGAGAAGCTTTGAGAGTGTGGTTGGTTGGTGCGCATGTAGTTGTAGTTGCTTATTTGCAGGTGTGTGTGCGTGTGAGCTTAGTGGCTTTGTTAAACAAATTAATTTCTTGTACAACACAAAAGTTTGGTGTTTAATTTCGTTTTAAAGTTCGTAACAAAAAAAACATTAAATAAAAGGAGAACTGGTAAACTCAACTTGAAACTTTGTTTTTCTTATTTTGGTTAGCGCATTAAATTAATTGTTTTTTGATTTTGTTGTTGGTAGGTGGGATATATTTATTAAAGATTATTTGTATTCGAACGATTCAGCAAAAACTAAAACAAATTTAAGGTAGCGGGGCCATTTGCATAAAAACTGTACAACAATCAAAATTACTAAAGAAAGTAGTTCGAACATGTTCTTTTGGTTGCGAAAACAAAATCTCGGAGTGGTCACCATTTTATAATAATATAAACAAATGTTTTTTTGACCTCTTTCGTTTGGACTGTTCTTGTTTTATTGTCATCAATATGGGTGTAGTTCTCACTGTAAAATGTAGTAAATTAATTAGGTTGTGTTGGTATTTCATTCACTTTAGTTTATTTAAGATAAGTACAATTTCCTTTTTCTCTTTATTATAAACAATTTCTCGCCTTCCGAGTAACATTCAAGTCGAGTTTGTTATACATACGTACGTAAATATATATTTAACTATATATACTTGTGTTCTCATTTTTGAGCGTAAATATATTAAAACCTGCGCTGGCTTATACAGAACTTTGAATACGATTTCGTAGCACTTTTATCGACTGACTGCACAAATCTCTTGGCCTTCTCTTCGTGGCTTTGCATTTCATTTTGTAACTTTATTTTCATCATCATCATAATCATAGCATGAGGGCGGACTCAAAGAAAGAGGAAAGGCAACGCAAAAGGGGGTAAATAATAGCTTGAAGGACACTTTTGAGCAATTCAAATATGTGGGTTCCTAGACTCGTAAGCGTCGGCGGCATTGAGAGGTTAATAACAAAAGAGTTGTGCTCTAGGACAGATAGCGTATATAAATAGTAGTTAGGGGTAAATATTTCACTGGATAAAGATAAATATTAAGTGAATATAGTAGATAGAGATTTACTTGCTATTAAGAACTGTACGCGCACACAAAACAGAAAATCAAATCAACATATGTATGTAGCTTTCAACGAAATAATATTTTGTCATTATGTTTAGGTATTAATTGGCATTTTCATTTGATAATTACAGTAGACACTTAATGATTATTTGCTATTGCTTGTTGTTCTGGATTCGGGGGACATTTCATGGGTTTAGACTTAGTCGAGTAATAATTAACTTTATCCGTGTTTGTTTCTTTGTTTTTGTTTTTTTGTTGGTTTTTTTGTTTAGCAAACATCAAAACTACTTGAAATTAAAAAGGTTTAGAGGTGTACGAACGAGTACGTGTAGATATATTGGCATATTCTTATTTAGGTAGCATACTTCGCAGCGCTCTTCATTAGTTCTACTCTGGTTTTGCCTCTGTGTGTGCGTGGCTCTGGATCCTTCCGGATCCGGATCTGGACCTCTCCAGACCGCATCTCACTTACTACTGATCTAGGTATTTACTCTTTATTCTGTGATATTCACCTCTTGGCAGCGTGGCCCCTGTGCGCGAAAACATCGATTCCATGTCGCTGCCCAAGTCCCGGGACATGCTGTGCCTCCAGGGCGTGCCCAGTCCGCTGTTGTTGCTGCTGCTGTTCAGGCGGCTGCGGAGGACATTGGATAGAGGGAGAAGGTGAGTAAATTGTGGACACGACAACGGAAGTACATACGTTCGCCGAGGGACTTGCACATTACACGGGCTTGCAACTTACAGGCAGCAGCCAGCATCCGCCGCGGATAGATAGGCGACGTGGCCCAACCATCGGCGCAGGCGCTTCGTAATGTCCAAGGCCCTCAGCCAGCGTGCCCCACACCTGAAAGCAGGCCAGGATTAGGCATTATTGAGCAAGGATTAGTCATGGGGCAATGGGCGGAATGCGAGGCGGTTCAATCGAGCAAGGAATTCCGGTTTGCTTAAATACTTACACCTTCTTCTTCTCAACCGTCTCGCTAAACGTGTAATTAACTTGGGATCTTTGCACACTGTGCGAGTGATTAATAATGCGTTGGGTTTGATTGTTAGATGATGGCAAGTGGCCAAGTGGCAGCATGTAAAAAATTAACATCAAATTGGCAGTTAGTGTTCTGGTGAGGTTCAAGCATAATGGCATAAAAAGAGATGCCCTACAATCCGTCCCCAGTTTAAGCAAATTAACAAATAGCCAGTGCTTTGCATAAGCTGACTAACAGACTGGCCGGCTGGATGGCAATCAACTCCAGTTGCCTCTCCAGCTTCAGCTCCACTTCACTTCACTCCCATTCATAATTCACGAGGCTAGTAAAAGACCCTCACTCACCTGGCAAAGGGACTTCCTTGGCTCCAGAACGGACTGTGACTCTGAGCCTGCCGCGAAATGTCAGTGAGCAGACGACTAGAATGGCTGGGGAATCCGACCGGAAGCTCATTGTTGACGTTCAGGCGATTCGTCAGGGCCCGCACCTAAGGATCGTAAGCGGATCATAAGTTTGTGAGCGATGGCGCCACACTGATGGATGGAAGACGGACGCTTACCCGCTGCAGCAGCGTCGAGAACAGAGTCTCCGCCGTGAGTATTTCAAAGCCATCGTCGTCATCGTCGTCCTCCTCGTTGGAGCTCTGCGAGTCGTTGTCTTGACTAATTTTCTTGACAGGCCTTGAGCTTCTGCGGGTGAGCCAAATAGAAAGATGTAAAAAATATGTGCAAGGGAGATATTAACAAAGGATGTATGAGAGCAACCGAATCAAACAGCAGTCAAGGACTAACGGGAGCAGATGTCAGGAAATGTCTCCGAACCACATCAAATTTAGCAATCCATGACGTGCTCTGGGGAAAAGGGGAAACTCGAAAAGTACTTGCGAACCTTAAATGTAATTCCCAGAGACCTCAAATCATATATTCGCGATTGGCAAACAAGATAAAGGATTTCAAGGAGAAGTTGAAAGCATCGTGATGAATTTCTTTGGAAATGCTAAGTGAGGAGTTACTTTTGATTTGAGAAATCTGGTGCAAAAATGAAGTATTTCCTGGACGCTGTAATATTTTGAAGTATCCGTATAGAGTAAAGCACCCACCTGAGTCGGTGTGGGGTGAAGCGAGTATCCTCCTCGGCGCCTCCGTTGCCCCCATCCCGGGTTATAGAAGTGGTGCGCATCTTCTGGAATGGCGAGCCCTCGTCGAAGCCGGCCTCGCTCAGGAGTGAGCTGCATATTAAATTGAATTGAGTCCAGCAAACTACCAACTGCAAGGACGTACCACTCCCAGCATCACACAACTTACCCGATGCGACGCGACGGACGCAAGCGGCTGAAGGTGGTCCGACTGCTGGTGGTGTGACTCGATTCCGAGGGCTCCACGCTGCGTTCCCGCGGTGTGATGAAGCCACCTCCCTCGACGGCAATCGGTATGATGAACTCCCGTGGACTCTTCTTGATGGGCTGCGAGGTACCCTGGCTGGTGACTGTGGTCTGCGACATGTTCGTAGCCGTGGTAGTCGCATCCGACTCGGATTCCACTGTTGACTGCCGAGACAGTGACCCGGAACTGCAAATATCGTGGCACATGAGACAGGAACTTACACAGTTGTTTGGTTAAGTAGTTTTACAGAATCGAAAGCATTGGCTTTTTGTACTGCAAAAGTAAGCTTTAAAGGCCGACAGAACTACGACGTTCTCTATTCTGATTCTGACTTAACGATTTCCGGTGCATACATAGAGATATTGATTGACTTACCGCGTAGTCGTGTTGGAGCTGGTGCGCCCGTAGGCGTGCTGCGTAGGCGGTCGTTGGATGGTAATAACGTGCTCCTTGGGCTCCAGACTGGTGGCCCTGGCCTGGAGCGTCGTCTTGATGGGGCTGTACGGCATCGGGACCTCGCGGGGCGGGGCGCTGCGCAGGTCAGGTACCGGGTGCTGCATTTCCGTGCTAAATCGCATCGCCGGCTGCGGCATCGCTGGCTGCTCCGCAATCCGCGGCTTTATATCCAGCTGCACCTCAGCCTTGGCGTTGATCTTGCGGCGCGGGAGAGTAGCTGATTTCAGCGTAATCGAGGCTGTCGACGTCTTGACAGCTGCCGGTGGAGTGGGTGGTCCCTCCGCTTCCCCTGGCGAGGCTATAGAGGAGTAGAGAGTTCAGTGATTACTTCGGGCTGATATAGACTCGACTCAGTATAGTTTTCGGTGCCATAGGAACAGGTAAGCGATTAAAGCATCAGTAACAGTGTGCAAAACTCAACTAAGCGTGGAGGCTTGTGGAGAGTGCAACCAAGGGGCCAAACAAACGGTGGTTATGGCGCGTCTAAATGTTCTAGGGGTTAATCTGAGGCAGTGATACCAAAACTACAGCAACGAGCACGAACAACAACTGCAGAAACAACAACAACAACAACAACAACAACAACAAATCGTGAACAGCTAAAATACAGAGAGAGAGACAGAGAGAAAGAGCCACAGATTTGGAATAGGTTTCTGGGTTTGATCAGAACAGGAAAGCGAGGACTACCAAGCCAGGATATTAGAACACTGATTAGCCTCTGGGAAGTTCTCAGGACTCGGGTCCTCCTTCGGCCAGTTTAGATTCAAAGTAGCAGGAGGAAAAATCAAATAATCGAGAAACGCAACAGGAAACGGAAACGGATTGCGTGGATGCTTTTCTTTTTTCTTTTTTGTTTTCTTGTTTTTTTGGTTGGCTTTTTTGCAGGCACACATAGCACAAAGTACATGTCGGGTGGGACGCGGGATGTGGATAGGATTGTTGGATTCTTTGAGCCGCCGCCAAGACTTACATTTAAGCCACATGGCCACGGGCAAGGCACATGTAGCACTGGCATTGGTATTGAGTGTGTCTTGAGCTTGATTATGATTGAATGGTCTCGTGCGCGAATTGACATTGTAATTGACATTGGGCATCGTGTTGAATCTGCTGTTGTTGTTGCTGCTGCTGCTGTGGGTATTGCTGTTGCTGCTGCTGCTGCTCGGGGCGTACTGCGGTGACGGGGGCGGCGTGAACAGAGCACTCGTCCTCTGATCATGATCCTGATCGTGGAACCGCGGCTGATACTGCTGCTGCAGCATCTTAGCCGGTACACCGTGCCCAGTCTGCGCCGGCTGGAAGATACTGGCCGTGCTATACGAGGTCTGCGGCTGCCAGGTGGACGGCCTCCGCGTAATGGGTTCGGCCTGGTTCCTGCTAGATCCAAATATTCGCTGCTGAATAGTCTGTTTGGCAGCAGCCAGGGCATGGGGCGAGATCAGTATAGGCGGTGCCGTCTGAGGTGTCAAGATAGGCGGAGATGTGGCCGCCGCTCCTGCTCCTGCCCCCATCATGCCCATGAAACTGCTGCCGCTCTGTGCGCGCTTCGGTGCCCCGCCCACCGCTCCGCCGCCCCCAATGCCATTGCCAAAGCCGTTGCCGATGCCATGAAACGGTGTTGGCCTGCGTATCACTAAAATTAAGATGATGAGTCAATGAATATGATGAGCATGTATGCAGGAAGGGATGGCTTGGGAATGGGTTGGACAAGAATCTACGCCGAACGAATCTGCAAATGGTTCCATTTTTATTGCAGAGAACACCTATGATTGCGTTGCAACTAGCAGTCTCTCTAACTTATCAGCATGTTTTTAGAAGAATCTTGTTGTTGCTTGATCTTTAATATTGTTAAATTGTTTAAAATTGGAATTGATTTACAGACCGAATTGGTTAAAAGTGATAAGAACTTAAAGAAGGTTTATCTTTTGTCAGAGTAAACAAGACCGAAAAATAAATTCGGTAAGGCGACGTGTGTATAGTTTATAATTGAACATCGATTCATATCGGTCATTACATTTACATATTTATATCAGTTTACCGATTGTTCCGTCGATGAGCCAGCTATATAGTATATTAAATATAGTTTCTATACTTTAAATGAACTTAAATATGGAAGGTATCATATTTAAGATGGCTATTATCACAGATCACATATTTTACTAAGCGTTCTCTTTCTTCTTGGGTTCATCCCGATCGGGCCACCCTTAGCGAGAGAGACAGAGGCGGAGAAGGGTGAGGGTAATGGTGATGATGTCGATGATATAGTGGGTGTAATATTGCTTCAGGTCTTTCGCTTAACACGATTTGCCATTTGTGGATCACGGGGTCAAGCGAAATTGCAAATTGGAGGGGGAATCGCTTTGATTTGTTGGTTCTACTGATGGAGTTCGGTGAGTGTGAGCAGGAGATTATATTTCAAAAGCCAAATATAATCCATGCAGCACTCGGCTTGCAAAACGTTCACATACACATTGAAAATGAAAAGTAATTAAATAGATATGCCAAAGTAAGGATAGAAACAAGATGAGGCGCCAGGCGGGTTGCGGTCAGCACAAGTCGCACCTTTGTCCAGGAGAGAGACTGCAGATATTGCCATTTTGAGGTATTTTTACTTTGAGTGGGTCTAGCTAACAAGCACCAATTTTATTTTGAGGAGTGCATTGAATTCGAAAGATCTGATTAACCTGCATTGCGGGGATACAAACATTCAAATGTGAAACTTTGGCAGTTTGCATTCATTTGTAAAGTCCCTAAACAAGTTTGATAAAGAACTAATATTACGAGAGTTGATCCCTCGGCAAATGCAATGGCTATTATCTGCATCTTGTTCTCTCCTTGCTAAAAGTTTGAAGTCGCTTGACAGAACATCCGATTGACTTGTTTGCCGACCTTTAACCAGATCCCGGATACTTATGCTAATAGTAATGTAGTGCTAGTAGTCAAAAGTTAAAGCGCTGCGCGGTTTAGCTTAACTTAGGTCGGATATCGTAGTAGTGGCTATCGTAGCTATAGGGAATAGGCATGCCGAGATTACTCACCCGGTTGGATTGCGTTTCCGATGATGGCGCGCGCGTTCTTCAACTTACGCTCTCGATCTTCCAGCGTCACGGGTTCGCTGACTCCGATTGTCTCGGTCTGGGCGCACAGTTGGTCGACCTCCTTGCTGGACTCGTTCTGTGCCTGCTGCAGCAAGGCTATGGAGTTCTCCATCGAGCGACGCGCCTCGTCCAGCGAAATGGACGACACCGAGTTCTTTGAGTCACTGGCCTCCAGAGACTGACTCGCCACCACTGGCGATGCGGGTGGTGTGCCCAAGGCCTCGGCTTCCTGAGCAGCAGCCGCAGCGGCTGCAACCTGCTCCTGGGCCCTCAGTTCACCGGGAGTGGGGCCTTCCAGGGTCGGCGGATTGGTGGCCTTTCGCTCGAACTCCTTCTTAAAGCTGCCCACACTAACGCCGGAAATGCTGAGCTTCTTGGGCTTCTCTGCAGTCGGGGTGACTGGCGGCGGGGGCTGGAACTTCTCTGCAGTCTCTAGGATGCGAGATTTTCGACGCTCGGCGTTGAACTTGTTCAGCGTTGATTCATCCTGCAGGCTGCACTTCCGCACGAAGGGAGGAGGCGGCGCAGCTCCTGCCGCCGGCGGCGCGGCCTTGGAGGCGCTCTCATTGATGGCATTGACCAGGTCAGCAGTCTTGTGCTTGTTTACAAACTTCTTTATCACCTTAGTGGCGTCCTTCTCCTCGGGAATCTCTGCCACAGCATCCAGCTTTCCTCTGGTGGCCTGGCGCACAACAGGGGTTGGAGCTGGTGGTGCTGCCGTTGAGATATTGGAGTTACCAGCCGCGTCACCCATCAGTTGCTGGCAGAGATCGCCGACCATCTGCATGTCTTTCTGGGAGTAACTGGGAGCTGTGCCCGCTTCTTCCAGAGCATGGTCAATCGGTTCCGCCTCCATTAGCGTGTCCTGGGGTGTGACAATGGTCTGTGGTACCTCAGTCAGCGGTGCACCTGCTGGTAGAGCCTCTCGGATCACAAATGAGCTGTTTGCTGGCTTCTCCTTCTTCTTGGCCGTGGTCCCTGCCGCATTCTCTGTGGACACAGTGGGCTGCAGCTTCCTCTTGCTTTGAACCGGGCTCTGGGCAGGAGTAATGGTCCTGGTGGGCGAGGGCATCAAGGCGGCTTCTCCCCCAGCTGGAAAATATTATTAAACGAAGACAGAGACAGAGAGAGAAAGGGTGGCGTGGTTTAATGAGTTTGGTTAAATGACTTTAGTTCCAAGTGGTTCAAGGACATTCGCGAGTGAGGGGCATTGATTAGTTGGTTCGAGATTGGTATGGGAAGGGATCAGTTAGTGAGCAGGTCGGGATCGGGATCGGGATCGGAGTCGGAGGGTGTCGGTGTCGGTGTCGGTGTGGGGCGGCCAGTTAGTCTCCATTTATATACACAATAGGCTGGGGCAGTTTGCCGGACTATTGACTGTCGGAATGATAGCAGATCCAGACAAAGCGTCCCATCCTACTAACTACTTATGAATTTCAGAGCGGGTTGCTGCACGGGAACCTCCATCTCACACATTGGGGACCACTCAAGCGATTCAAGAAGCGACAAGCGGGATGACGAGGAGATCCACTCACCGGCGACCATGTCCAATATACGGCGCTCCGCCTCTGTGTTTGGCGGTCCCATGTCCCGGATCGAGCCAACCGAGTGGGAGCGTGGGACGCGATCGTTAGCCGCGGCCTTGGCAGCAGCTGCTCCTTCCGCTGACGGCACCACCAACTGGTCCGCTGTGATGGCTGTCGGCGTAAGGGAGAGCAAGACGTCCAGCCGGACAGGCGTCTGGTTGGCTAGGTCCTCGGCAAGGTCCAGACAGGACACGTTGTCATTCTCGTTCACCCACCAATGAGAGCAGATCTGTTCGATGGTGGCTCGCTTCTTGGGGCACACGGTCAGCATGTCGCGGATCAAGGTGGAGGCGCGCGAGGGTTTGCGTGGCTCGTAGTAGTCGCCCTGGCTGATTTGCTTTACAAGCCTCTTGAAGTTGGAGCCGTCGAAGGGCATCGAGCCGTAGACCAGCGTGTACAGCAATACACCCAACGACCAGCA
The DNA here is from genome assembly GCA_008042475.1 of Drosophila kanapiae. Classification (NCBI taxonomy): domain Eukaryota; kingdom Metazoa; phylum Arthropoda; class Insecta; order Diptera; family Drosophilidae; genus Drosophila; species Drosophila kanapiae. The sequence continues at coordinate 41,141 of VNJM01001287.1, read as the reverse complement.
GTCCACCTCGGGTCCCTGATACGGGGTACCCTCCACGATTTCCGGCGAGGCGTACAGTGGTGAGCCGCAGAAAGTCCCCAGTAGGCGCTGGTCATCGAAAACATTCGAGAGACCAAAGTCGGCAATCTAGATTGTACAAGATCGGAATTCTTCAATACGTTTCGGCCAGAACTGTTGCGTTCAGATATAATGTGTCCCAATGTGAAGGGATTTTCTATAGAATTCGCACCATATTATGCGTACCTTTGCATTGCCCTTCTCGTCCAGCAGGATGTTCTCCAGCTTGAGATCGCGGTGGCAGATCTTGTGCTTGTGACAGTAGTAGACGGCTGTGGCCACCTGGCGGAAAATGCGACGGGCCTCCTCCTCGCTGAGAACCTTCCGCTCGGACAGGTAATCGTAGAGCTCGCCGCCTGCGGCAAACTCCATGACCAGCACCATTTTCTCGCGGTTCTCGAACACTGAAATGATCCCAGATCATTAGTTAAGGTTTATTAATATGAAAAAAGGCATACTCACCCTCGTAGATGTGGATGATGTTTGGGTGATGTACAGAGCTCATGATCTGCACTTCGCGCCGGATGCGAACCAAGTCTGCCTCGGCCTCGATTTTGCACTTCTTTATGGTTTTGATGGCCACCTCCTGGCCAGTCTCCTTATTAATACCTAACTGCACCTTGCCGTAGGTGCCTTGTCCTAACTTCTTAATAATATCAAACCTAAAAGCAATTGGTAAATTTATATAAATATTCAGCTTGTCTAGCCGCTGCTACCAAACAACTTAGATTGGCCTGCGGAACTTGGACTAATAGTAATTAAGAACCTCTCACCTTTGACGCAGCTTCTTGCGATGATTGTTCATCTTAACGTTGCCCGTATTGTGGATGCTGCTCATTATATTGTCTATTTGATCCTGCGGTATCCCCGAGGGATGCGCCAAACTGTTGCCGGTCCCGTCAAGTCCCCCAGGACTAGCAGACGCCGCAGTGGCACCTGCGCCCGCTCCTCCAGCCGCTCCATTGGGCGTCGCCTCGGGTTTGCTTATCACCATAGCTGTGGATGTGGCAGATGTGGCTGCGAGGGACTCGGTGGCGGCGACGACAGCTTTCGAAGCTGGATCTGGGGCTGGGTCTGATGTCGAGGCTGCTCCACTAACAGCCGATGCAAATTACTGCAAGAGAGGGAGACGAAAACAAGAGTTCGATTAGCAAACTGAGCGAGACATTCGGATAGCACTCATCAATCAAACGTTCAATCGAATGGCCACACGAATAAATGGCTGCACTGAAGGAAATTGCTCTCGGGCCTGGCTTCTGTGAAAATCGTGAAAAGCCTTGCCTTGGGGCAGGTTACACTCGACCATTGTAGGGCCGGGAAGTGTTTTGAAGGGGACACGACGAGATATTTACCGCGCAGTATCATGAAGGTTTTGGTTCTTTCAAATTTCGGGTTTCAGCATTAGATTATAAATATTATTATTAGAATATATACACATTTTTCAGTTTGTTATTAATAGGGGGCCAAAAGCTGTCAACGGCGACATAAATATTTCTCCCGACGACGGGTATTAATGTCAAAGATTCTAAAATTCGAATTCTCTACAGGACGGGCATTGAAAATTGGTTATAGGGAATACTACCTTCAAAAACAAACTGCTTACCGAATACAGTTGCAATAACTGTTGACCAAATCTTTATTCTTATTGCGGGTATCTTAGTATTACTTATCAGGGTTATACCATTGCCTGATTGGGCCCTATGTGTGTGGGACGTTTATGCAATTTGGAGCGTCAGAGCCAGTTACTCGTAACTAGCTGTCTCCGCCCGAAGGTCCGCCAAGTGACTTGCTTAAAGTGGTCACTTGAAAGCCACTTCCCAACCAGTACCCCCGCCCCTCCGATGTGCTGTCTAAATGAGGATTGCGATGCTATTAGAGAACTAATCTATCAGCATTGTGGAGCAGCAGCGCTCTGGCACCGCAACTATGAAGAGTTGCCTGCGCATAAGCTGCGGCGTTTTGTGTCTGACAGTTATGACCAGCCAAGAAAGAGGAAAGGGCTGGGAGACACAAAGGCGCAGGGCCCTGAGAGGGAAGCCGGGCCAATAGCAGGGTCTGCCCCCCCTTCGGCTGGCATCGTTCCAATTGCAAATGTGCACTTGATGGCTAGTAAATTAAAGTGTAACCACAACAGAAGCCCGGAAAAGGCAGCCGAGCACTGGGGCCATGTGCTGTGCTTGGCACGAGCCACCACCACCTCCTACCCCTTCTCTTGCAGATACCACAATAACAATGGTCTCCACAATTGTATCTTTAAGGTGCGATTCCACAGATGCATATCAAATGTACGCGTGGCCCGCGCAGCACCTCCTCCTCGCACATATAAATAAATCAATCTTTACTCGCAATTAAAGTGCTGTCTCCCTTCTGCATGGAGAGAACACATTCTCTCTGTGTTCATCCCCATATTATGTTTGACGTTTTATTATTAGTACGACAGAAACTAGGGCCTTCGGATAAAATGGTTTATTTAATAACAATATGCACAGAATTATTTCGATTATGATACCAAATATGTTGCGAATGCTTCTACCACGAAAACTAAATTGGTTCTTTAGTGCACATGGATTTGTAGATGGAGAGGCAGCCAGATAAAGGAGCTCCATTTTTTTGTATTAAATATATTTGGAATCTGCTTGGGAAAGCGAAATCGAGAATCAAAATCAGGGCAACGAACAGTTTTTAAAGTGCGCTGAACTCGGTGCGAAGCCTTCCGTTTCACATCTGCAATATACAATAACATTACGAGGCGCCCAGTCTTTGCGACTTTTTTTTTTGTGTTTTTCTTGTCTTTACTTGTCTTTTTTCAATTTATTTTTTTTGGCACTCAGGCGGCACATGTCATTGAGCAGCTAGCGAAACAACTAAGTATGCTATGCGATGGGGCAGTGGTAAGGTTAGAGGGAACAGGGGCGGCAAATGGCACCCGGCAGAGATAAACACCCAGAGACCGCTCCTTCCTGTTCCCCTGGCCGAAGTTGTTGAAATATCTGCGCTTGCTTTTCCGTCAGTTTGGAATTTCTTGCATCGTCGTCGTTTACGTAAAGGGAAAATATTTTCTTATTTTTTTCTGTCGGCCTTTTACTTTTATTTTCAGTTGCTGCCGCCCCCTGGCACTGCTGCTGCTGCTGCTTTCGACAGGAACAGCCACAATAAATTCCATCCAGATAGGCAATGTAAATATGCAAATGAGAATGTTTTTCTGGGTCAAGTCAAGTGCGACATTTCGGCCAAGCTATTTTTGTTCCAATCGCAAACACTGCATTCCTGTATTTTTTGTTTTTTATTCGCCAGATTTCAGATTTCCTGCGCATCCAGCCAAGCGGGAAATGCCTCATAAAACCGCGAATAATGGCATAAATTAATCAAAGGCCAAAACTAAAGATAGAAATTGTGCTCTGTAGCAGCGACAAGAATTCAATGGCATAATTCGTAATTCCAGCTTCAATGCCATTCGGGGGGTGGGTGGAAACTCGCAGCGAGTGACAGCGGTAATGGAAAGTGACGGCAACAAACTGCAAATGTATCGAATGTATCGCCATGCGAAACGAGAAATTATTTGTGTTTCAGGGGAATTCCACACCAACAATGCAGAATTAATTATAAAATGCGAGTAAATAAACTGCAATGCAATTGTCTGCGAAATAAAATGAGTTTTCTTATTGGTAAAACAACCTTTTGTTTATGGTTATGGTAAATTAAATAAATGTAATACATTTTTTGGATTAAACAAAGCCACTCCACTGCATATTGAACAGCAGTACTTCGGAAAATTGATTGAACAACAAATAATTCAATTTAAATAAATTAAATTAATTGGTCCCAGGAAAAATATTGTAAAAACAAAGTACTTGCAGATATTAAAATGTGTTTTCAACCAAATAAACACATTCATATGTATATATCTTTGTATCTTTGTAGTCTGTTATTAACCTCTTCACATATCAAACCAATTAGATTTATTTATTCTGTTAGAATAAGTATATATTCACTGCCAAGACAATTTTCATCCGTTCAGCTCGAATAATAAAAGCAAAACAAAACAAAGATACAATGTGAATACGCGAATTAAGCGATGAAATTCATGTTGTCATCTGACGACCAATAAATAATACTGCGAATATACACATACATACGTATGTACATATGAACGTAAGTATGCATGTCTTCTTTAGCAATTGAGGCGAATGTCGGGTAATTTGAAGTGTCAATAAGTCAGGACATCTACGGGGAAACGACAGCAGAGACCAACCCAAATCAACAGCCTTAATTGCGTTAAATAAATCGGACAAATTATTGTATTCGCTCGCAAGCTCCGCATGCGCCTATCTTGAAACTATTTATGCCATTTATTAAAACATCGAGACGTTCAAAAACAGTGAAAGACCTTGGTAATCCTTGGATCGGAGGTCAAACTCCCCAAATAATTTAAGAAAAAAGCACCAAACCGACGGAAAAAAATAAAAACAACCAAGATAATAAATAAAACGCTGAGAAACGGATGGAAAAATTAAACGCACAGCACAGCCGAGCGGCTAAACAAAAGCAAAACATCAAAAACAAAAAATGTTGAGTAAAATAACCGAGCCAGCGAGAGGAACAAGACATGTCAGGCATTTCCCTTGCTGGCACAAAAGTTGGCTAACACACACAGGCGCACTCTCGCTCCCACACAACAGAACTTGCCTATATCTTTTCTAGCGCCTGCTGTGTGGCTATGTGAGTGTTTTGCTGGTGGAAGCGGGAGTTTACCGCTGCACTCTTCCTGCCGGATCAGAAAAAAGGCTACGAGGCAGACGATCCCGGTTACCGAAAATTGGCATTATCACATGGCGAAACATTGAAGGTGTCCGCAACGAAGACTAATATTGGTAGCAAATTGGTAGCAAGGGCGAGAGAGAGGTTCATGTTGCCAATTAATTTGCCAGAACTGCGTTGACATTTAAAACAGCGGTGGCCACACAAATACATTGGCATGTAAGTGCGTGTGTGTGGGTTTGAGTAGGACCGAGGTCGCTTACCGACGCAATACCAACCCATACACTATCGGTGTGAGCAGAGAGCCGGCAGTAAAGGTAGATTTGCGAATCTTAGTCCGTTAAGAAATCAATAAGAAATTTAGAACACAAAATGGTTTTCACTATCTAATAGAACGGATGTACGTCACTGCTTCCTGAAATTCTTATTGACCTTGTATAAAACTATATACTATATAGCACAAAAAAAAAAGGATGGAACGTGAGTTATTTACATATTTACATCTGTGCTTAAAAAAATTCTTTCTTGGTCCAAATTTCATTTGATTTTAATTTGATAAGTAATCAGCATCTAAGGATACCTCAAACTATCATATATTGCGTAAATTTTGATATTCTTCTTGCGCATTTTCCCTCCGAGACTCTCTGCTGCTCGGTGTTGAGTTGGTCGCCTGTGCAGCATTTCGCTATTGCCGTCGTCGCCTTTTGCTTGACACTTGAGTGTGACATTGTTGCCACTGCCAGGTTGTTTTTGCAGCTCCCAATGCTGATGCCTTGTTATTTCGTCACTGTCTCCGTCTACGTCTGTTTCCTCGCCCTCGTCTAGGCCCCCTTTTCACGGATATTGCATTTGACAAACTGTGGTAAAATAAATGCTTCACCTAATTGCCATTCGGGAACGACGTTCAAGTTTGTTTTCGGTTCGACTGACGACAGGCTGCGAGGGAGCTTAATAACAAGTGAGCAATGCAACCCAAGGAGGTTGATTGGATATTAATGAGGCATAAATCTGACAGCTGAGAAATCTGCCCTTCTAAAGGGGCCAGGCAATTTTGATTATTATATACCCATCAAGCACTGAGAAAACAGGCAAGGAAAAAGTCAAAACTTTTCTCTTTAAAAACATTTCTCACAATAGGGACAGTGCCTATTCTGCCTGATCTGTTTCAATATAGACAAGCGTGATAGATGCCGAATTAATAGTTTCTGGCATGCAATGCACTCTTAGCTCGCTAATTTGCGGCATCAACTCGCTTTCAGCTTAACGGTAAGCGGAAATCTGTAATATTTTGAGGATTCTTGTCGGCATTAATGCATCGACAAGAGCCGTCGCCAGAAGCTGAAATTCCTTGAGAGCATTGACAAGCGGAGAGGTCGTCTCCGCCGGGTTTAAAGTCTCGTCTCCCCGCGGAAATGAGAAAATAAAATTAAAAGAAATTTTTAAAAATAACTTTCAGCTAACACGCAAGAGGAATTTTTATTTGAGCAAAAGACCAGCCAGAAAAGCGGCAGCGAGGCATACGCGAAAAGTAAAAGCAGCCAAGAGAGGCAGCTAGCTACATATGTGTGAAACCAGAAAACAAATCCCGAAACTAAATGACATAGATGGGATGATGATGATAGGATGGGACGACGAACGGGGAAGTGGTCCGCCGAAGCCAACACCAACACCAAGACCGAAAACCAAATCCGAATCCAAATCTGATATACTCGTACGTATCTAAAGGAACGCAGCAGCAGCAACGTTTTCCTCTACTTAAGATTCTTCTGGTTGGCGTTCTGCAGCGTTCTCTTTTCTCTCGTTTTTGGTGCTTTTCGGGATAATGCTGTTATAGATACACACTTGAGACACTCGCCTGTCGCTGGCTTAATATTTGCTCACACTTATGGCCGTATTTTCTTATTGCAACTTTTCATGACCAGCAGATACAGACACACATCCACCTCCACGCACACACAGACGGCCAGTCAAGATTTCACATCTTTTATTCACGTTTTTCTTTTCGTCAAATTGAAAAATGGTCGCTTTTGCGCTCCCCTCATCTGCCATATGTAGTATAATTCCGTCTATATATCTTTTTATACCGTGGACTATCTCTGCACATATAGGTATCTATAGGATTTTGGGTATATACATGTGTATATACGGGTATATATAAATAATTCGCGCACTGGTCTTCAGACGCCTTGCTCGCGTTGCTCTATGCGCTCGACTGACACAGCGCTGAGAAATTTTCCTCGATTTTTCCGAGGAAAATATAGAAATCCGATGAATATCGCGCCTTTCCTATGCTCTTTGGGGCCCATTGTTATCCTAAAAATAAATGCACACTCTCTCCCCAAAAACCCGAGACCTCTTCCTCTTCCTCATTCTCTTTCTTTTTCTCTGTCTCTGTCTCGATCTCGGTCTCGGTATATGCGTCGATCGGTTTCTATCTCAATCTCAAACTCTCCGATCTCTCCCTTTTTCTCTCACGTGCGCGGATTCTCCCGGCTGTAGATTTTCACCGAGGCGCGTGCCGTGATGGAGCGGCATTATGTGTGAACCGATCGCAGTCACGATCACCGCACATCGGGGTGTCTATAAGGCGGTGTTTATGTGTGCTTATACGAGTACATACACATATGTCCTATGTAAACAGCTGCTCAAGGGGCCATTGGCTAATGAACCATTGATTTATTTAGATATAATTTCCTCATTCTGCGTATATGTGGAAAGTGCTCGTATGTGGCACATGTGCAAAGGTCGTGCATGTCGAATGAGTCCGAATTGCAATAGCGGCTGTCGAGGAAAAGAGTAGGTTTCCTTATTATTTGGATTACTTTCCGAAACCGCACACGGTATTGCACTACATGTCAGACCCACCAGAGGTACCATTTGAATAAAAAAATAAAGTCGGTCTTTCAATAATCACAAAAGAAATTGGACAATGCAACATTACCCTAATGAATCTCATACATAGGTAAAGTTAGGTTAGGTTAACCATATAACTCCTGCCCTTTTGCGGGCAGAGAGTCTCGGAGGAAGAGCTGGTGACTCCTGTTTATCCATCAGACAGAAGTTGCTCGGCATTACTCAATGCTCAGCTGGGTGGCCTACAATAATAATCAACAAAGTATAAGCCATGTGGCTACCTACAAGCAAAATCTCTACTCATCAACACCTTCGTCGTTTTCAGGACCACCATTTTATTACATAAAAGTGAAAATTAGCAATCAAATTATCTTAGCTGTCGGCCTTAGCACCTCGTGCTCATCCCCTAAACTGACAAAAAATTTGATAAGCTGAAGGTAAAATTAAACCATTGGGACTTCTTAAGTCAACACATCAATATTATCATATGAATTTTGAAATTGTTGATACTTTTTTTTAGATAAATCGCATACTAAAGTATCAATAGTATCAATACTGTCCCTTTTTATGCAGTGTAGCTGCAGTTTACATTCGCATTTGCAGGAGCAAACAACGGGCAGAATTCAGAGATGAGGGGTGGCAACAGCATAACTGCATTTCAAAACCTTTTAAATGCCTGTTCAAACATTAAATAGAGCATTATGCCACGTTTATCACCTTTTAGTCGAAGGCAGGGCAAATATTTTCTCGGCTGAAAGTGGGCGACCATTTTCATATTTCCGTCGAGGAAGCGCCTGAGAAATGGAGCGCGTTGCCGATCCGGGTCGAGTAATGTAATTGGAAGCCACGGTCTGCGGAGTAGGAGCACATAATACATACATCTGCACATAGTTGGTCGGTCGGCCAGACATACAGGCGGACGGATAGACTGGCAGCAGACGGGCAGACGGGATGTAAGTCAATCCTTAATAGCATAAAGGCTGCTTATATAATTTCCGCACGCCACATCTACTCGCAGAATAACAGCAGTGTGAAAAAAGGAGCAGAACAATTTTGATTTTTTTCCCAGTGTCTTATGTAGGTATGTGATCGACTGTGCTGGTAAATACTTAATGTGTGTCGCCGGAGCTTACGAGTTTGCGTGCGCCAACAAATGATCGACCTAGTTAAGACCTCCCTCGCTCGTTTCATTTTCGTTTTCGCCCCATGCCTGTGTCCGCACTTGGGGCATGCAACAGCAAAAGTCACTCAAAATAAGGGGAGGTGCGAAAAAGGAAAGTGGAAAACCTGCATGCCAAAAACGTCGCCAACTAAGACAAAAGCAACGTGAAATCAAAGTGCGGGAGGTCGAAGTCGAGCTGGGAGCGTGTAAAAGCGCGGCAGTGGCACATGTGCGTGCCAGCTTTTCCGCTGCCTTAAAAATAAACGCGACATTGCTGGAATTTTGTTTGTACGCCAACTTCAACCGGAAATGCCATTTTCGCTGGCTGCTCAACTTTTTGTTGGTTCAATAATGCCCGCCGGGGTGGTGGGAGGCGTGGAATGGAAACGGGGGCCTACCCTACGTATACGTAACATTTACGTACGCCATGTAGTAGTACGTGTGCGTTAAGTGCTGCGAAGGTGGTCATAAATCGCAAACTTTCGCTTGAATCGACAGCGCATTCTTAAAATAGCTTGCCAGGAAAGTTAGCTGTGATTATTAAAAACTCAACTTGTATGAATTTAAAAAGCTGGCCCCCTGCCACCTATTTCCTATACTCACGACGCCTTTTACGACAGCTTTATGAGTTTATCTGCACTTTTACCCTTCCCTTTCGCAGGGTATTCGGGCTTCAAACATGCGCCTAGGGTATGTAATGGGTCATAAGCTTAAAAGGGATCGGAGTTTCTTCTGAAGCTGAAAGGACATACATATGCTTTCTTTTGACACGGTCATTGTCAAATTGGCAAATTTGGACTGCACGTGAGTGTATCTAGGAATGAAATGGAAACGAATGGCCAGCCGGCTAGGAAAGGGAATATGGCCTACATGGCCTTAACACTGGTTAGTGAATCCGTATGTGTGCGCCCGTCTGTGTGAGCCATTCACACGCCGAGCGTAGTTGACTTTTGATGACGCCAAAGAGAGCCTTAGTTATGCTGTCCTCAGTCACGGCAAGTTGTCAGGCAGGAAAATTGCGATAATTAAATTTCTTTTGGTAATTACAATGACGACATTACAAGTAAGTTAAGTTAGGCAGCCTCAAAGGGAGTGATTTTAGCGACAAGTTTGTGCCCCGAAGTGGATAATTATTTAGTGATTCGCTCACTTAATTACACAAGTAAACCACTCTGCCAAGAGCAACATCCGCAAACATTTGCAGCAGAAGCAGCAACGGCGGCGGCAACAACATCTCGGTTTTCACTCATTTACTTAATTGAGTTGTCGTTGCCGTTGCCGTTGCCGTTGTTGAGCTCCATTTTGTTGGGTTTGGGCTTGTTTCTTTTTGTGGCCAAAACGGACGACTGAGGTGGGCGTGGCATGGGCTTGGGCGCTGCGGTCTGCGGAATGGTGTTATTGTAGTCGCTGCCGCTGCTGTTGATGTTGCTTGTGGCGTAATTTACGGTTGTAATTGTCGCACATCGTGGCTTTGCCGGGCCTTTTGTTTTTGTCTCGGCTTTTGCCTCCATCTCGCCGTTTTTTCCCTTTTTTGTTTTTGTTTGCGAGTACCTACTGTACTGTTGAAAGTCACGCGCTTCACTTGACGCAAATTGCCTGCGGCAACCACTTAATCAGCAGCATTTTGCACTCCTTTCGGCCAGGACAAGGCACGGCGAGAGAGGAGAGAAGAGTACAGGAGTAGAGAAAAGGAGAGAGACCAGCAATAGCGGCGAACATGGCGTATTAGGTATACAAAAGGACATTTCCGGGCGATATTGTCATACCTTTGCAGACGACCAGAGCGGACGACTATGTCATATACAAGCTGCCATAGGAACGATCGGGAATTTAATGGACAAACAAATTACTTAGCATTTATCTACGATTTGAAAGAATAACAGAATGACAGATAAAGGACAGAGCTTCTTAATCCACGGAATGCCTTTTTTCCCACCTCAATTTATGAGCCTGAATAACTTTATTTATTTGCCCAGAAACAAACTGCTGTACGGCTATGAAACGCACTGTTCATACATACATGTTATTGCCATTTCCGGCTTCTGCCCAACTTTAACTTATTTACGCGTTTTATTCATGGAATTCTTTCTTTGGCAAATAATTTTGGTTTGCGTAAAAAGCATTTGATTTAGAGTCAACCGTGGTGCAATAAAATGAGCGCATCCAGTACAAAATATTTCGTAATAAAAATGTGTTTATCACCAGCAACAACACAATTTCTACAAACAACGGCGAAAACATAAAATTGTGTTCTAGATTCGGGCGCCGCATGTCCGACAGAAAAGTGCGACAAACATTAATAAAAAGTTGGCTCCCGAAATAAAATAAAATAAGACGAAATCGAACCGAAAGTGATATATGTTTCAGCTGCTTCTTATAAAGTTCTATAGAGTCATGGAACGCGGACCGAAATATTGGTTTACCATTTACGATACAACAAAAATATAAATGTCCTTATATCACTTATTTTCCCAACCAACGAAACCTGGCGGTGGGTGTGGGTGAGAAAACTCTGTTAATTGGAAAAGTTTATAGCCTAAAAATTGATTTTGCTTGCATCATTGATGGAATTGCTCATTAATTTCGGGCTGCCAGAAGCGCTGGGTGCAATGTATTTCCCCAATTGCTTTTAGCCAATTAGTTGAACAATTTGCATGCGTATTGCATGTCTTGGGGAGAGTTTTGACAAATGCTTCTCGCTGCGGTTGTTCATTAATTCCGACATTTAAATGAATGTGCGCAGAAATGACAAACTGTGACTGCTAATCTTGGGGGGGAAAAGCTAACCAGACAGCAACAGTCCGCTGCCAGAGTTGTCGCAAGATCAGAGGCAAAAAAATAGCGAATCGTCAGCCACGTAAGCAAAACAAAAATGGCAATTAACATTATACAATTAATTTATATTTGCAGATAAAAATAAAGTAAGTAAGCCAACTTGTTTCCCTTTTGGTAGACCAATCTTAAAAATAAGGTGAAGGAATACAAACATACGGACATACGGGCACGGGTACTTCACAAACAATATATATTTACTTAAGAATACTTGGAATCACTAACACCCAATTCGTATCTGAACAATCAGGTGGCTCAGCAAGAAGTATAAAAAGCTGGCTTTTCTTAAATGGCAAAGCTAGCGTAAAAATTGCTAGAACGGCAGCACTTTTCCTTGCCACCGCCCACTTTCCCTCGGAATGGCAGCCGAAGGTCGCCAGCATTCTTGCTGCTTTTTCGGTTGTCACTTGTTGTCGCAAACGCTCGCTGGCACACTTTTTTAATTGTTGCCTTTCTTATTCGCTGACCGCTGTCCACTTTGGACGCACTGGGGCTGGGCCAAGCCTATAAAAAATAAAAAGTACCGAAAGGCCGAACCAAACCGAAAATTAATTGAATTGCTTATATTTTGTGCTGCCTTAAGCACTTTTACCCATTAAATTGAAGCGCAGACTGCGTGACTCAAGAGCGCAGGGCGAAGGGAGCGGAACGGTGCCACCGAGACGCATGAAATTAAAATGCATTTTCCACTGTTGTTTTGTTTTGTGCTTTTCAGCGTGCCTGATTGTTCAACAGTTTCATCTTTTTCCTCGAAGGATTCAGCACAGGTGGCGCTGGGAGGGGGAAAGTGGGGTGCGGGGCGCGCGGCGTAGTTTAGCCACTTTTGTTGCCATTTTGTTTATTTTTGTGTTTACGCCAAAAGCGTCTTTTAGAGGAAAAAGTATAATATAATATACATATTATGCACATTTAAAAAAAAAAAAAAAACATTTTCAAATTCTCTATGAAATGTGAAAACTTTGGCAAACCAGAAAATGTTGAGGGTTGCACTTTGCAGTGCTTCCACTGTTCTCTCTAAGTACAAAACGAAATATATAATTTAATTAATATTGGTGTGAAACTAAAAAATCATTTAAGTTGGGGGATCTCAATTTAAGAAGTTAGCGTTTAGGCTGTTTCCTACATCAATTTGAACTCTCGAACCTTTGATTCCTGCAATTATCTGTAATTCTGCGAATAGCCGTTCCATTCCCACATATTAGCCAGTTTTCTCTGCAGTTTGCAATGCGCTCCTAGGTCACATATTGTGCAGTTCACCCAGACAAATATACAATAATTAAATACACACAGAAACAAATTGAGACAAAAAGCCGCAAGAAAACCAAGTTGAATGGGAGAGCAGCTGTTGCAAGGAAAACAACTCAAGTTTTGCAAATAAATTGTACAGGCGAGTGGCAGTCAAATTGCCAACGCAAAACGATGCATGGCAATGCGTGTGGGCGTTGGCCAAAACCCTTGCCCCTTCCCCCTGCTCTTCCCACCCCTCCATCTCGACAGAACACCAAACCTAGCCAACAAACTGTCGGTTGTTTATTTTCGTTTCGACATTTCTCTCTACTTAATCAGCCCAAAAATATATTGCAAAAATCATACTATATTGTACAGCTTGAGTTGCAATAGCAGATGCAGGAAATAATTATCAGTGCCTGTTATATTATCTAGAGTACTGCATTTTCATTAAACGGAGAGATCAAGGATCCAGGAGTTGGACTGCAAATCCGATTAGTTCCAATAAATCTAATAAATCTTTCGTTTTTAACACTAACTAATGATTCATAATTTGGTGCTCATCTTTTAGTTTATAAACTATTCTCAATTAAATAAAACGCTAATAAAATAACCTGACTTGAATAAAACAAATGCATAGTTTCAATGATCATTTGCTAACTTGTAACCTATTTATGTAAATAGAAAATGGGACGAACAAGCGAAACATTCATTGCAACAGTTACAAAATAATTTCCGTTGGGTAAAGGACAGAAATGATGAAGTTGGCTTATATAGATTCCCAGAACACCGCTGCTATGTTACGGGGAGATAGCAGATAGCCCCGATTAAGTTATTAATGCACTTAGCGAGGCCTTTTTGCATACATTTTATATTTGACGCATTATTAATTAACTCCCGCCAGAAAGTGGGAAAAGCAAACCTCTGTGGCCGTTGGCCTAGTAAATTATGATATAAATTACTGATGGTGTGCGGTTAGCAGGGCTTAACGCAGCTCATCAGCGACCTTCATGCCACCGCAGACACAATTCTTGACGTTCTTAAAGCTCGCTGCGCTTTCGTAGTGAATTCAAAGGGAAAATTATTTGTTTTGTAGTTTGAGTATGGCGAAGTTAGGTTTCCTGGTTTTTAGTTAGTTTTCTTCCATTTTACCACGATAACGGAGTTGTTTGTTAAACCAACTATCGTAAAAAGCGAGCCATTCAAAATCATTCAATCTATGTGAATTTTGGCCCAAAGAGAGAGAAAGAAAAGGAGCTTAGTGCCAATAGTTTTCGGAACCATTCAATCAAGATCGGAATATCGTAGCATATTTTAAAAGTATTCCCCTTGCACACCACAGTCTCGGTCGGTGCTACCGTCACTCCGTGCGTAAACTGCTGTCCACAGTGATATGATCAACAGAAAGTAAAATATCATGTAATCCATAATCTTGTATTGCTCATTATTAAGTCTATATGTACATTAATAAATTACGTACGAAAAGAAGAGCGCGATAATAATAAGAAAACAATTTTTATGCTGATACCAATACTTTAAATATACCGAAAGAGTGCGGCATGCCCCAACGAAACGCAGGACATGAAAAGGGAAGCAGAGTGTACAGATAGAGACAGAAACACACACGAGAGAGATATAGAAAAAAGGACGAACAGCCATTGCCCATGGTTAGCAGTTGGTAGTTGGGGATTGAAAGGCTGGAAGGGGGAAAGCGAACTCTTGTTGCCCGACAACACTATTTGAACACTTTTGTATGTCCTTGTAGTCCTGGGGACTGGTATTTCGTATGCGTCGTCGCACCCTGAACTTCATCCTCATCTTGTACGTTTCTGTGTGCGTGCTGTCGCTCCTAATTAAATTTGTATCAATTATTCAGAATAACATTTTTGCTAATTTTAAGTGAGCTAAAAATGAACAACCGAAGCCGCTGGTCCAAGCCCAAGGCAGTTGCCTCTTCTTCGGATTTTCCAGCTGTCAGGCATTTGGAATACTCTCACATTATATTTATAAAAGAAGATGCTCTCTCAATCAACAGCCAAGAGCAGCTGCGAGCTTTATGTCGTCCCATTGACGTTAAACTCAAAAATCATATGACGTTTTTGGGACCGAGTATCCGAGTATATAGCCACAGACAGCCAACGTTCTTGAGGCGGCGAACAAGGAGGACGACACAAAGGCAATGGCGTAGCCAAGTCGACAGCCATCAATGTAGGTCAGTCCGAAAATAAATTTAGGAAACGAATTCAAGTAAATAGAATCGCATTAACAACGCCAAGCATAGTATCGTGACTGATAAGCCAAAAGTGTACCGAGTGAAATCAATAAAAAACGTCAGACCAAAGATTTATCTCATTTAGCTTGACTTCGTGATGAAGCTAAGATGCACATACTAATAAATAAATTAAATTACTCCACAGATAGTCTCTACGACCTGTTGTTTCAGGCGGACGGACAAAGCGGAACTCGCCTGGTGATGCTCTTCAAGAATATATATAATTTATAGGGTCGGAGATGCGTTCTTCTCCCTGTTAAATTCATTCTCAGTAGACACTAAACTATAATAGCCTTGTGCCCAGAGGATAGCTGCTATAAAAATTATATTATTAAATAAGTCCTTGATCTTGGATCAACCGAATCCTCATTTCGCTATTCCTGACTGCAATTACGGGGTATGAAAAGCCCCTGTCATCGCTGACTAACGCTGCCTGGCCAAGAAGAACTCATTGACGTTGTCGTCGTCATTTTCAGCGCCTTTGGCTCTGGTTGTTGGGAAAAATTGCAGGCGCTCGTTCCCTAGCAAAGTTAGGGGCTCGAGGAAAGGACCAAAGCAAAAGTTTTATTGCTGGGGCGTGTGTTTGCCGGTGGGCGGGACTGGCAGTGGAAGGCAGCAAATGGATTAAGGGCGCCGCTGCAGGCAAAGTGGGAGTGGCAGTCACAAGGCGTAAGGAGAACGCCAAGGAGCTGCAACTAAGACGACGAAATGTTCAAGCCTTAAATTGCTTCTCCGTTTTGGGAACAATTCTTCGGCGGAAAAGCTTACTGTGGGGCAGAAGAGGAAATCGGGAGGCGGGAGGAAGCCAGCTCTATAAACAAGTGTTGATAGCAGATTTCAAGCACGCCCCAAGTCGAAGCAAATCAACTGCTGAAAAGCAGCTTGCTTAAATGGGATTACACCAAATTCTGTGGTTTTCCCAGTCCGGGCAGCTGGAGGAGATTGCATTGAATACTTTTCAATTATAGTTGCATTTGTAGTGCCACTTTCTGGGCCTGATTACCATTTGTTGGCCAGAAAATTAAATGCAATGACAGCAAAGCGGACTGGCAACGCGGTCTATGCGTTATTTTATCAGCTGCCGTCCAGGCTATATCTTTCACCCCTTCTAGCACAGACGGAATCTGGCTTGTTTTATTTCGACTTAATTAATTTCACAAAAGCCGCAAGCAAGGCTCCTACCAGAGGAAAGAGTCGAGGGAGTTTGGGAAACCAAACACGGATCATCTAATTTATCAAAGCGCTGTGTTCATAGTTGCGGTGGTGTTTGGTTAGCGTTAGCTGCGGTAATAACGCTCCACAGGATTATATATGTAAGTGCAGCATTAAACCGCGACGTCTACGCACTCCGCAACTGATTTAGCTTTGCTAATTAAAAAGATCCACAATGATTCAAGTTAGACTAGAGAGATACCGAGGACAGCTTTAAACATGAACAAGCGGCGTTAAATATAATTGTAACTTCTTCAGTTGGGAGTGGTTATGGGGTTTTCAGAGGTCTGAATATTCCTCATAAATTAACAAAATAAAGTTTAAACATTTCTAAACTATAATATATTATATGTGAATATTTATTTATTGGGCTTATTTTAAAGTGCCATAAAAAACACAAATAATATTCGTCTGTAAGATAAGGGTAAAAACTACTGTCGAAGAAGTGGATTTGGAAATTCTTTACTAATTGTGTGTTCGGAGGCATGCAAATGTCGTTTCCCAGTCAAATGTTTGGCTAAATATAAACCGCCCCTCAATTTATCACCGACAGCCCAACAGCCACGCCCTCAGGTCCTGCTCCAGGGGAACTCTTCCCGCCACAAGCCCGCTCACGCGAACTTCCGGCTCACAAGTGACGGCCGCCGGCGAAAAACAAATGCAATTTCGGTGCAACCGCAGCCGGAACAAACACGCGACTGCCATCGGACAGGACATATGAATAGGGAAGGAACAGCGGGCACTTAATCAGTGCTGAGCAGGACCAGGACTTCGCCCTTGGGAGGACGGAATGGGAACGGGAAAGTGGGAACCGGAAAGTGTTATATGGGAAATTAGGCCTGGGCTGAGCTTCTGTTGGCGTGCAGGCAAATATCCTTGACCTAATATTTATAATTCTTTGTCATGTGCAGAAATGAAAGCAGGTGGGACAACAAATTGTAGGAGAAGTGAGAGAAGCTGAGTTGCCAGCACTCGTGTTGATGCTGAGTCGTGGAATAGAGTTCCACTGGGAAAAACCAGTATGAATACTTTCTTGCCACACAGAGCACTTAGTATTCACTTGGGGGATTAATGCATTATTATGAACTATTTCTTGAAACATTCAGACATTTTTTAGTTCGTAGCTGGTTGCTGGTTGTGACATAGTTCGATAGAAGTGGGAAGTGAGACAGAAGGCAGTAGCCGGGGCTGAGTGGCAGACGTCGCCGAAATGCACGCCAGTTGGCAGCATTGCCGACCTTGACCGATATTCGAGCGCTAAACACCGACACAACGGCACTAAACACACACATAAGCAGACTAGTACACACGGCAAAGACACGCCCGCAGCGATGTTGAAAAAGTAGCATGGAAACTAGACAAAATGGAACACATTTGCCTTGCCCTCCCTACCCCTGTTGGGCAGTCATGGCGGCATCCTTATATGAAGCAGGGGAGATATTTTCTGCTAATTGAGCCTTAGAAACCAACTTATGATTCTTAAAAAAAAAGAAGTACTGAGGTTTTTGAAGGTTGCTAGTTCCTACAACTGTTTACACATACATAAGTATCGAAAGGTTTACTTACAACAATAAATGCTAATACGAATAAACAAAATCTGGTAATTGTTTTAGAAGCCAATCTCCTAGATGAACACATCGTTTTGATAATAATTTATTCATCTTATGTATGGGACTACAGAGAATAAAATATGCCTTGGTAGTTCCTGCAGACTCTCCTCGATTGTTAATGTTGGTTTTAAAATATGAAAGAAGGAAAATAAATAAAAGTAAAATCCTCAAGCACAATAAAGTCCTCGTGCAATCGTTGTATTTGTCTCTGCCGATGTACTACGCCGTCCTATGAAAATCTCTCTCGGAAAAGCCTCCGGCACACACATATTTAATGCCCTCGCACACAGAGCGGCGTAAAGCGTTTTAACAAACGGCATCAAATTGATTTTGCCACGCTAAGCATTTTAGGATTTTCAGCGACAGAGCTGCCTGCACTTTTCGCCTATTTCCCTGAAAAAAAAAACCGCAAGGCGATGCCAAAAGTCTGCAGCTGCTTGATTGTGTAGGTCTAGTGTGTGTGCCTTGCATATCTGCTACACTGCACAAAAATGCAGTTATAGAGCTGCACAGTAGGAACAGAAAAGCGCTCTTTCTTTCGAATGGTTTGAATTATTTTATTTATAAGCATGTAGCCCATATATGCCATACATATCTATGTTTATACCCACAACTATACATACTTTTATTTATTTGCTTGTGTGTGCCACATACATATGTGTAGTTCCATATTTTTGATGAGCCTGCACGGAAAAGTGGCTGCACTTTTACCCAGATTTAACGTGATTGCATATGATGGCAAGCCCCGCAAAACAGAGTCGGAGAGGCGAGGCTGTTTTTTGTTTTTTTTTAGACAATGTTGCACTTTTTTCCGCCATCACACCACCCTTACCTGGTTCCCTGTTCACAGCCATGGCAAGGCCAACCACACATCACCAGTCAGCCATCACGTGTCGCTTTGGGAAATAGTTTCGCAAACATTGTATCCTCGCTTTTTCGGTAGGCCCGGAATATGTCGGGCCCCCGGATGGTGTGTAAATAAACTATTTTCGGTCACAGCGAATGTGACAAATAAACTGGGCTTCAAGTTATCTTAGATAGTCGTACACAGTAATGCGACACGCGGTTTGTTTATAAACATATCCAAGTATTATCAAGGCAAGCCCTCGATGTTTGGTTTGTAATCAAATTATTATGTTTTCTAGAATCAATTTCTTTTTGCTGTCACTGCAGGATATAAATTGATTGAAAACATTCAAATGAAAAGGGGGTTTCTTTATAAAAAAGAAACGCCTCAGATGATCCTTCATTTGACGCCTCATTGCAAATTCCTTTCCCATCCACCTCCGCAATCCAGTTGGGGCTGTGGAAACCCATTTAAGGAACCTACAATAAATACTTCTAAGCGTTTTAGTTGAGAAGCAAAGCGATTCCATTCACTCCCACGCGACCCCAACCCTCAAGACGACTTAATAATGCGCATAAAAATGCATTCCCAGCATCATTTGGTGGTCCTCCCACGGTCCTGCTCTAGCATTACACTAAACAAAATGTTTGGCTTTTTATGGGTTCAATTTAAGTGTAAACAATATTTTCTCATTAGTAAGAAATGCACAGAAAAGAATGAGTGTTGGTTGGGATGAAGGTGCCTTCTCTTTTTGGCCAGCATTCAAATTTTGTACTTTACATTTTTTTAAAACCAAATCAAATCTGCCACCTGCTGTTTTTTTCCGAGTGAATAACCAGGACTAGGCGCTGACAAACGTGTGTGGCCAGGGGAGGGCGTTAGAGCGGATTCCAGGCAGCTCCTTGAACTTTATGGACAGGATAGAGGCAACAAAAGACATGGTAGCATGACGATGGCTCACTGCACATCCCTTCCAACTTTCTTCCGGATACAGCAAGACAAACAAACACCCGCAAACACACCTCCGTACTAGGACCTCGTCGCAGTCCTTCACCGCTCGACTGACAACCGGCAGGGCAAGATGCATCAATTCGGAGCCGAAGATACCACTGCTCTTGCTGAAGGATTTATTCTGCAACTTCCGTTCCATAGCTTTTCGTGAAAAAAATACAACTGGACGGCGAGATTTACATAAGGCGTAAAATTACTTCTAAAGTAAACATTCAGTAAAAATGGACTTGCCAAGCCGCTGAATATATTGCTTTGAGATTTAGTGAAGTTATTGAACTGAAATACTGCACCGAAAAGTTTGAGTTCAAGACCAACACAACTTCTCAAATTACACTGAACATTAAAGTTAATGGAAACATCGTTAGTGTATATATTTGTTTTCTTTCAAATGTATTTCTCTGCTATTGATGATCTGATATTGAAATAGAAGTAGAAGCACACCTTTCGGGGCAGGAAATGAGAAGGCCGACTAGGAATTTATGTTCTATGTCTGGGTATGTGGGAAAGATGGTGGATTTCATCAAGACCACAGGCAGAAAGAGCACGTGAAGTAGGAAAATAGGGACAGCAAGTGGGGAGCGTGTGAAGCAGCTACTCAAGTCGACGGAGGCTCCCAACGGCACCTCAACGAGCTAACAAAGTGCAAAGGCTGCCAGGTGAAAGATCCTCCAGGGAGCGCGTTGGCGCAGCCCTCAACTGTGTTTGTTTTCCAGCTCCTTTTGTTTGTTTGTGTTCCTGAGAGTCTGTGTGTCTGTGGGCGGGGCAATGCATGCAAAGTGCTTTTCCACTGCAATATTTAAGCAAAATATTTCTGCAAGTAACATTTGTCTATGCCGTAAGTAGGTCAGCCGGCTCCCAGTCTGAAATGTGCTCACAAACTCAATTTATTTGAAGAGCTGCAGCAGCCGAGCGGCGGGGCTAAAGGCAAGAGGCGACTAAAAAACGATCACGTTGGCGTTGGCCAAACAAAATTCACTTTAGGCAAATCAAATTAAAATCAATTAAAATTAACAAGCAAGCAGCCGGCAGCCAAAAGAGTCCCACCACCCCTCCAACGCCCGCCCCACTTCAGCAGCGACCTCCACCCATCGCCGTACACACAGAGAAATGTGTAGCTATAGCGATTTATTTTTAAATTTGATAAATGGCGAACGAGAATTGCCTTTCGGGGCAATTTATTACCGATTTCCAGCAGAAGCCTATATGTATTTACCCAAATAATTATGAAATATGTTACGTTCGGAGGTGTGTTATAATTCACATCATTATTTTTATTATTACTATTAATGCAATTGAATTGGATAATCAATTTGTGAATGAGGATATAAAAGACTAACAGAAAGGTGAAAAAGGACCACAGTAGTTCCCTGGCTTCATTGAGGAGCCTCGATTTTTTCAAGTGTATGCCACAGAAACAAACCGAAAGCAGCGACCTTAACGTCGACATGCCGAGCGCATGAATCATGCTCTCTTTCTCACCTCTGCGCGGACAGTTGTTTCTGGTGCTGCGGCGGCTAAGGTGCGGCAATAAGTAAATTGAGTCGCTGGGCGTCCCCCTGAAAATTCGTTGATAAACGCAGACTTTTAGGCAGCCCAGCCACAAGCACACCTACAGGCGGGGAGCAACTTTAGCAGGTAAATTAATGACACGGCCGAAAAGAAGTGGCCGCCGGAAGTGGGTGGTGGGTTGGGAGGTTGAGAGAGTACATTATGTACATATGTGTGTACATAAGTGTGCATGTGTGAGTTCAGGTGAGTTGCTCATTTGCTTGCAAATATTTACAGCACCTTATCGGCACGTCCAACTGTTCACACATATGCACAAAACTCAATTTTCAACACTGAAAAATCAGTCATGAAATGGAATGGAAGTATTTTGAATGATTATGAAGTAAAGCCCTAACCAATCTAGTTCTTCTGACAATTGTGTATCCAGTGTACATAGTCCGGAATAGCGACTACAAATATTATAAAATACTTAACCCACCCTTTTTCCCAGTGCATTTTCCGCCGATCAACTGTGGGCTTTTGTGTGTGCGCTGAGAATGAAAAGAGCCGAGCAAACCGAACGTTTTAAATTGAGTTGAGTCACCGAGGCGCTTTTAACGGGCCCACTCACCTGGCGCTGCCCACACAGCGCAGAGCTGCTCCCCCGTGCGTACGCTCTCTCTTATATACATACTATGTATGTAGAAGGAGGTGTTGATCAGCTCAGCGCCTACTACTGACAGGTAGATAAAACTAAATGGGAGATTAATTGGGAGCGCGTTGCAGACCGGCGGCCGGCGGCCGCCACCACCTAGCGGAACAGCTGAGGCGCAACCGTCTTGTCTAGCCAAAATAACTAGCCAGAAATTAAGTGCTGCTCGACACACATCATTTTCCCCATTTCCCCAGATTCCACTACAGTTTTCCCCGCCGACAGCCGCATCTTCGGCTGACAATGGCAAGTGGAAAATTGTGTTAGCAACATTTCAAGTTTTTCATTTTCTGTGTGCGTTGCACATCTTGTGTTGTTTTTATTGGCACAAGGTTAGACAAAAGCGAAGAGGAGACCGAGACAAAGGAGAAGTCGAAGATGAGGCACAAAAATGGCAAAGTTTATTATGCCAGGGCGACGACGTTGTTGTTGTTGCATATTGATGCGTCGAAAGAAGAACAAACAATTTATAGCATTATAATTCCAACCTAGATCAGCCTGCCAGTGTTTATCACATTTATATTGTGATTTAATAGTTTTTATCATAAAAAATAGTAGACATTACAATGAGAAGCGGAAAGCCCTGCAGCCCAGTTTACAGTTCAAACAGAAGAGCTACTCCATTGGTAAAATATTCCAATAAAGTAATCCAAAACGGCATACTTTACAAAGAAACGGCTGAAAAAGTCTACGAAAATGACCCCGACTCCTTTTAATGTCAGTAGGTTGACTCCTGAGTGGAAGGGGTGTCTTTTCAAGCCAAGGAATATGAAAATTGGATGTCCGAATTCTGAATATTATTATACCCTTTTCAGGTTATAGGCAAGGCCATAAGCAAGGGAAAGGTTTGGAAATAACTCTGTTCTGACCAACATGTGTAGGTACATAAGTCCTATCTAAAATCTGTGGACCGACATCAACAAGCCACCCACCATCAGATCACTTTGGAAAGTAATTTAAAAGTCCTGCTACACGTCTTTTGTTTCCAATATTCTCCCATTTCTTAAAATCTATTCAACGCGTTTCTCTTTTTAAAATGTTAGTAGTATTAGTTGAAAATTACTTATAAAGGCGGGGTTATTATTATTTTTCGCGGACACACGCTGAAGAGCTGCATCGGCTGTGAAAACTCGTGGAGTTATGGAAGTTAACCTGCACGCCAACTTTCATGATGCGCCTCCACTTGCAGTCACTGGCTCGAAATGGAAATTTCGGAACTGAAAAATCCACGAAATCTCAGCCAGAGATGAACGAACGCACTCGTGCTGAAACCTTCGGCTGGAAGGGACGGGCGCATAGGGAATGAAAAGGTGAAAAGTAGGGGAAAACGCGCTCAGCTGAGCACATGACGCTTTTAAAGCGCGACTTAAGGCGTGGGCGACTTCGACAGCTTCTGCTCTCGTCATAGTTGGTCCGCACATACCGACTCTACAGATTTTTGTGTGGTCTGTCTTTGTGTGGGTGGCCCCCTTACAAGGCTGTTTGCTGCACATTCACAAAGGCCCGAGCGCTAAACACTGCCGGAGCAGTGGCAGAACGCGGCTGTTGCTTTTGTTTGGCAGCCAAACAAAATGTTTTATAGAAAACTGCTGCCACTGAAGCTGCCACGCCCCCACCGCCAAAGCACAGTGGGAACAACCTTGCGAAGGGCAAACAATTACGCCAAAGCGAAAAGAAAAACGGAGAATACAGTCGAAACTCTTCCAAGATGACCTGTCTATGCGTAGCTATTAGTTCTGGCCCAACGCCAGAAGACCAACATTAATTATATTATTTATTATATATATTAAAACGAAAATGGAAAGGAATAAATTATAGTTCTGTAGCTGATTACCTAAATTTGTTTATATTTTGTATTTCGTGATTTAGACAATCAAGACGGACAAAATTTCCAAAAAACAAAATGAAGTAATGCCGATGCGAGCGAGATTTTGTCTCGTACGATAAGAATCAAATAATGAACACTTTGTCTTATGAGTAAACAAATGAAGTTCAAGCAGGAAGAAGACCAAACTTCAGGTTTCCCACTATCGAGGACCCACTGTGCCAATGTACTCTGCAGTGCAATATAAGAGTGCGGACACAGCAGCAGAACGACAAACCGGCAGAGCGGACAATAAATAACTACGACTGGCGGCTATGACGTTAAGTAGCCGCGCAGCAAACGAAAAATTCGGAGGGCGACAGTTACAACCGAAGCAGCAGCAACAAACACGCGTACAACAACTATGTACATACATATGTATGTAAGTATATTTTAGCGCGCTGTTGACTTCATGAAACTAATTGCAAGCAAATGGACAAGCATAAATTCGCCTTATGACCAAAAGGCCGGAGCAAAAAAAAACAATTATAACACTCAAAAGCAAAAAAGTAAAAATCAACAAGGAAACTGCGGTGTGGTGAAACGTATTCTCGTTGTTGCTGCCGTATACAATGTATGTATGTACATAATTGTTGTTGTAGTTCATTAACGTCAACACTGCCAAGCTCAAGTCGTTTTTCTCTGTGTGCGTTGGCCTTTTTGGAATGGCTAAAATATTTGAATTAGGAAACAGCGGAACTGATTTTGCGAAATTGCAAATACGAGAGCTAAATACTCTCTTATTTAGATCAGGCTCTTCAGGGATTTTCCCATATAAATTTAACAATTATTAATAACATTTATAAATAATTCGGAGCACATTCTAACGGAACTGATCAAGTTTGGCTCCTTGCAGCGAGCACTGTACTGTACTTGGCCCAAGAAATTCCAAGAGGACAGGCAAGCTAACGGATCTTTAGCAGCTTAGGGTTAGAAACTTGGCAACGATCGAGAGTGAAAGAAAAAGAGAGACGCAGCGTGGGCGAGAATTCATGGCATGAGCCGCCGCCGGCGTCCCATAAAAATGTGTTGTTTATGCTTTTTGGCCAATTTTCGCCCGCAAGAGTCTCGCAAAAGTAAAAAAAAAATCGCATGAAACGGCACACAAAAATGATCGCGGGAGGCAGCTGCAATTGCTGCTTCTTTCCCTTCGTTTTCAGAGAGAGGGGTCCATCGTTTTCTCCCATGTGTTTGTTGCTTTTCGCATTTGATTTATTAGCCAGCCATGTTTGCGCGAACGAGATGGAGAGCGCAACTGGTTAACGCACCAGAAACCAAATCATATCGTATGCCTGCAGGTTTTTCTCAAAATCCCCATTTATAAATAAAACAAACACACGCGGCATTCCAATCAGAATGGAGATGGAGTAAGAGCGCACTTTCGCTTTTCTAGCTGGCCACGAAAAAGACACAAAAATTATGTAATTCCCGCATTCGTCTTTAATAATAATAACAGTTAATGCCAAAAAAGAAAACAGATAAGTGTAACAGTCACCCACACAAAGCTACAATTTTCTCTTATTGGGAGGTGCGGCCAACACACATACCTTGAATTTCTGCTTTTTGTTTCGGTTGTTTGCCTTCGCTCTCTTTCGCTCTTGCTAGCCCCCTGTTCTAGCTGCCGTTTTGTTGTTGCTGCTTCTTCTTCTCCAGCCGCTGGACCCCAAATGTTTCCATTTCACGCAGATCCCGCCATCAGGAGTGGATTTCTTTGAATTTAAGCACAATGCGTAATAGCTAATTACGCCAATAACAATAACTATTATTTATTATAATTTCACATTCTTCCCAGTTGGGAATTAACACCGCACACACACCCGTACACGCATACGCACACTAAAGTGCAACTGCCGGCGTTGCGTTGTCAGAGCGTCGCGCAAGACACGAGGCGCGGGCGCGGGGGCGGAGATGGAGACGCCTACGCCGCGCAGGAATTGAACAAATACATATATATATAAATTTACTTCACTCTCCGTGGCGACGTTGTTTTATCGAACAATTTTTTTTTCGAATGCGAGCAGTGTTACCAACTCTTCGGTGTAAAAAAAGCATCAAATTTCATTGAAAGAAGCTTTAAAAAGCCATGAAATTATGATGGTAACTAATAAGTACCTAGAGTTGACAGTCATTTGGCATTTCGGATATAAGCGCTATAGCAGACAGTCGTTGACATTGTGATGTTTTTATTTACGAATATATAAATGGTGTTTAACATGCTTAAATTACGTCAAACTCTATTGAAATTGGGATCTAGTGCGAAAATAGCTAAATTGGCAACACTGCTGCGCTCTATTGACAGGAAAAAACAGTTTTTCCCTTTCCCGGCAGCTGGTCACACCTGCTATGTACAAGAACATATTTAAACAGCAGGTGGCGCTTGTGAACGATAATCTTTAACACCTCGTGTCAAAATGCTTATAGATTTACTGTATTAAATATATTAAATTAAGTTTAATAAGTGCTTAGGGAAAATATAATGTCAGTTAACTCTATTGTTCTTTATATATATCCGCATTTAATCACATATAGCTGCCACTAATCGACAAATGGAACCGAATCTCCTTAATGTTTTTTTAATTTTTGAACTTTTTCAAAATAAACTCAGTATAGAACTACATTTAATAATAAACCAAATTCGATTTGAATTTTTTAATTGGTAGTTGAAGCGAATGGAATTACAAATCTGCTGCAACCACAAAACTTACAACATAAACTTATTGTTCTTTTCGGAGAGATGCTTCGAAGAGCGCTTGGCGTCGAGGAACAGCGAGTGCACATCCTCGATGTCATCCTTGCTGATCTGGCTGCGACCGTTCACCTTGCACATCTGGTGGGCCGGGGTCAGAAGCTGCACGGCATAGCGCAGCGTCGAATTGGTTCCGATTTCGCTTAGGCGCCCAAAGGCGGGCTCTTCCAGCTGCAGGCCCTCGGTCTGGGCGCGCAGCTTAATGATTTGCTCCATGTCGGCGGTGGAGTAGAGTAGAGTGCGGATGATCAGCAGACGATCCAGCAGATCCAGTGGAATGCCATGCGGCGAGACAATGTCGGTGGTGCCACTGTGAAACATTTCGAAAATTATTAAAAGGTAGGTAATTCAAATTAATAAGGTAGTGGTTATCAAAGGCTTTTGTAGTTATTATGACAACAAAGAGCTTGTAGCTTTGGCAACCTGAAATGTTACTGATGCTCGGAAAGGATCTTAAGCACAGGAATTCGCTGAACATCATGATATTATAAATACAACTATAACGCAGTTCATACCGAATCACACAGCGTCCACGATTGGTGGCAAAGATCACAATTGGGGCGATTGGGGACTCCAGCGACTTGTGCAGATAGGTGAAGGTCTCCAGGTCAAGCATGTGTATCTCATCGATGAAAAGGACGCCCGGAACTAGCTCGGCTATTCCCTGGTCAATGTACTTGTTAACCACCTTGTTGATCTCCAGGCGTAGTTTGTCTGAAAATCAAAGCGATTCTCAAGAACACTTTCTAAATCTAAAAAAAGAAAAATGGACCTCACCTGTAATTTCGGTCTTCTTGGGCTTCATGAGTTGGCCCATCATGGAGAGCACATCCTGACCACCCTGCGGACGAGCATTGGCCACGTCTAGGTCATGCAAAGTGACATCCTGGATCACTTCCTTTTTCTTGTGAACGTCGCCCTTGGGCAGAGGCACGTACTCCTCGGTTTCTAGATCGAACTCAGTGGCAAAGGTGTCGCTGCGTCCCTGGCGCTTGACTGCTCCACTGTTGGCCTCTATGTAGATGACATCTCCTACCTCCACCTTCTCCTTTTGCAAGGCATCGAAGATGCTGGGATCGAGCTTTAGCTGCTTGGTGCCCTTGGCCGTTTTTAGACCGATGACTACGTTGCTGATGGTCTTGCCGTAGCCACCCATGGGATTCTCGGTTTCCACGGGAGTGAGTTCCGTGACCTCGCCCTCGTACACCTCCTTGGTCTCACGGATGCGGAGCCCGATGGAGCGGCGGAAGTTCTCCATCAGCACCTCGGTCTTCTTGATCTCGTTGCTGAAGACCTCAGAGCCCACCATGGGGCAGAAGGGTACCTTGTTGCCCAACTCCTGGGCAATGGCCAGGGCAATGGCGGTCTTGCCGGTACCCGGTGGACCGGCCAGCAGCAGGGCTCTTCCGGCCATTTTCTTCGACTTGATTAGGTCCACCACTATACCGGCTGCCTCGCGGGCAGCCTTCTGGCCAACTAATCCCGCAGCGCTCTGCAGGGCAGCTCCAGCCTCGTCCAGTCCCAGCCCCTTCACGTGGCTGTGGGCGGCAATGCGCTGTGTGCGCACGGTGCTCTTTACTTCCTCGATTTTCATGCTGGCCTTGTAATCTAAGGTGTGCTTCCGATGGCTAACGAATTTTTACTAACGATCAAACAAATTTGTTTCGTTGCCAAGTAAATGAAATTTGTGTTTTGCCGGCAGATGGAAAACTAGATCAGCGTGACCGCACCGATAACGATAAAATATACCATTTGGGCAAAAAATAAATACCTCAGTGTCGAGAAATACCATTTAAATACCACTAACTGAAACAAACTAATTTCAAGTGTATTTCTATTTAAATAAATAAAAACAAATAATGTAAACATTTATGATATTTTATTTCTTCTTTAATGTACATACTATTAGGGGAAGCCTTCAAAATTGAAACTACAGTTTTCCTCCAAACGTTCACACTTAAATCGCTCGAGAGCTGAATTATCTATACTATCGATAGTGACATCGATGTTTTTGCAGCTCTGAGTGCCAGCTCTGGGCACACTTTCTTTTCGCTATTGGTTTCCGGCAAGGTCTGTACATGAAATTAGGTCCACGTGTATTTTTACTTGTTTTTTATAATAATTTGGACTCTTTGCGGCTCTAAATTGATTGCTATTCACTGAGAGTCTGTTCGTGGACAGCTGGGCTATTAGAAAAGCAGTGATTAGCGGCTGTGTGGTTGCGCGAAGGCGACTAATAGTGTTTTCAATTGCGCCATTGCAGCTCCAAAATGACCATTCGCCCAGCGTACAGGCCCAAAATCGTGAAGAAGCGCACCAAGCACTTCATCCGCCACCAGTCGGATCGATATGCTAAGTTGTCGGTAAGCGGAAATCTTGGAATTTGAATTTATTGAGGGTTTCTAATATCACAATTTTGTTGTCATTGCAGCACAAATGGCGCAAGCCCAAGGGTATCGACAACAGAGTGCGTCGTCGCTTCAAGGGCCAGTATCTGATGCCCAACATCGGCTACGGATCCAACAAGCTTACCCGCCACATGCTGCCCACCGGCTTCAAGAAGTTCCTGGTGCACAATGTGAAGGAGTTGGAGGTGCTGCTGATGCAGAACCGCGTCTACTGCGGTGAGATCGCCCACGGCGTTTCCTCGAAGAAGCGCAAGGAGATTGTGGAGCGCGCCAAGCAGCTGTCGATCCGCCTCACCAACCCCAACGGTCGTCTGCGTTCTCAAGAGAACGAGTAAGCTTAAGATTCAGATCATAGCCCTTGTAACGTTGTCGGAATACAAGTTTGAAACGTTAAAAACATGAAGTTTTCGTTTTTTTGTGGATACCGGATGTTGCTGCTTCCTGTCCAACCCGCATACCCAGAAATGTATAGTCGAGATTATGTTGTATTGATTCGTATTCTATATATTTGCATTATTACTTCAAAACAGTACAAGTCGATGATAAGCCTTGGATAGGTTCCATTTACATAAGTGCGGTCGCATACAATTTATAAACTCGATGC
The DNA here is from genome assembly GCA_008042475.1 of Drosophila kanapiae. Classification (NCBI taxonomy): domain Eukaryota; kingdom Metazoa; phylum Arthropoda; class Insecta; order Diptera; family Drosophilidae; genus Drosophila; species Drosophila kanapiae. Next base: position 11,478 of record VNJM01001287.1, on the reverse strand, counting down.
CTCTCGGATACCAGAAAATCATATTTTGAAGCGACATCGATATCTACAATATTATTAAGTAAAAAGAAGAAGGGAATATGCTAGCGTACGATAGCTTATTTGCAGTTAAAGATAATTAGTTTATTTCAGGACAACGTCGTGATCGAACTGCAAGTGGTGTTCCAGCTCCTTCTTGGTTTCGAAGTTGGTGCTGCAGATCAGGCAGAAGCCGCTGTTATCGTCATTGTCTGACGACATGATCACGGTCACTGCCTGCTCCGATTCGTCCACGTCCACGTGCAGCTCCTCCACCACCTGCTGCTCGTCGGCGGGTGCCTCCTCCCGGACGCCGTATACTAAATCGCCCTCGTGGGTCTTCATGTGCATCTTGAGTGTGTATCGCTCGGTGAAAGATTTGGGGCACACGGAGCAGTAGTGACGCGGCCGGTTCTCCTTGTGGATGAGAGTGTGATGGTTAAAGGTCTTTCGCGACTTGAACGACACATTGCATATGCTGCAAATGATGGGATTTTCCTCGGCTTCGTGGCGCAACCGGTGGTTGTACAGCAAATTGTCCTGGGAGAACCGAAGTCCGCACTTTTCGCACTGGTACTTCTTCTTGTCCCAGTGCATGCGCATGTGGCGTAGGGTGTTCACTGGACGCGAGAAGCTCTTGGGGCAGTAGCGGCACTGCTTCTCTGTCTTCCCCTCGTGCACGTTCATGTGCAGCTCGAGGTACTCCTCGTCGCGACGTATCACACCGCAGATGGGGCAGACATGGTTGGGCTGTTTGGCGTGCTCCTCGCTGATGTGCTTCTGGAGCTGGTACCACGAGTTGTACACCTTTCCACATGTGCTGCACTCCTGCTTGACGCGCTTTCGCATGGGCTTGTCGTCGGCGTCGGCCTTGGAATAGTTTTCCTCTGACTCACCCACCTCCACTTCGCAGAGGAACTCATTCTCGTCGTCGTCTTCGTACTCCCGTTTGATTTCTGTATCTGAGTCTTCCTGGTCCTTAACCAGCTCCACGAACAGGGCCTCTGCTTCGGCATCAGCATCCGTGTCCTCCTCCTCCACGGCCACTTCCTCCTCCTCCTCCTCCTCCTCCACCAGCACGTCCTCACTGGATTCTGGCGCATCGAACTCGGACTTCAGGGCGTTCTTCAATTGATTAGTGAGCCGCTTCTGCGTCGTCATCAGGTTGACCATAATAGTGTCGTAGTCGGAAAGCTCGCTGAAGCAGCGAGGACACAGACGAGAGTTCGTCTTCAAGTCCAGCGCCGTGTTGATGCAGTTGGCCAGGTGCGTGAGCACCAAGGAGACAGTCTTCTGTGACGAGGGCACTTTGGCCGACAGTTTCTCGTAGCGACTGGTTCCAGAGCTCAGCTCAACGGCGCCGCAAAACAAACACGAGTCCATTGCGACTTGGGGAAGTCGCAAATCTTGTTTACAAATCGTGTTTTGCCCGGGGAAATTGTGTATAAAATTTAATAGAGTTGGCAAAAAATGCGAGTATCGGAAACTATACTAAAACGCTCCAAATGCAACCGTGAGCATTTTCCAGGGCTGCAGAAGCAGAGCGCGGACGCACATGTGAGGAAACGAAGGGAATGGAACACAGCTAATAGAAGAAAGGTGAAATTCACCTGAAATACATACTTTTTTAATTAAATATAAATATTTATGATTCTTCTGGGGCTAATAAAATAATGGCAACACTGCAACAAAATTTTGTAATCTGGTACAGTGGAAATAAGTAAGATTGGTGGTTTATAAATATTATTGAGAATTATGGCGTATTATTGTATCGACATTAATTTTAAAAAATGTTTAAGAAAGAAAAGAATTTTAAGACTTAGATAATTATTTCCTTATTATTAGTGGTTTTTTATTGTTGGATTAGATATACACACATAGCAGCAACTATATTGAACTTATGCTTTATAACGTATCCCAACATACATTTGTTGGAACTTGGACTTAAATTAGTTTACTCAAATTAGGGCTTATATCTAATTATATCAGGCGAATAATTGTAGATAATTTAATAATATTTAATGATTTACAATATTTTATAGCAAAAAGTCAGTTAATTCTATTAGTGCTTGGCTAACAAATAATTAAATGTTTTTTTTTTTTTATTGACATAACGATTTTAAATACGTTCCGTCATGCTCAATCTAATCTAAGAATATCAGTGATTTGAAAACTTATAAGATCGCACTCATTGCCTACTGCAAAGCTATCCTGCGTATATGTATTATTGGTGCAGTTTTTCATAAGCGATCGATGCCTTTTGGAAGCCGATCGGCTCTTTTTTACAAAAGTTATGTTGGCGCCACAGGAAACTTGTTCTTTGGATGAGCTTGAGCTGTCTTCCAAGGTATCCTTGCAAATCATATTCCGCAGCTTTGCGAGGACAGAATACAATATTTTTAGACGCTTAGCAATGCGTTTGGGGTCAAGAGAAAAGGCCAAATTGACCGCAGCTTTGCATTCTCCAAGGATCACTATGAAGTCCTTGTGTACCCGCTTACCATCATCGCCGAGGACGGAATAATTAACAGGTAACTGGAAATGCTCCACTAAAATGCTGCCCATCTGAACAATCAGCACGAGGTGCTGCTTATCCAGCATTTGGATGCTTTCTCCCAGCATGTCTAGATAGTTATTAATCAGCGAGGAACTGTCGATGATCTCGTGGATGATATTGCGGAAGATCGCCATCTCTTCATAAAAGTGGTCCTCCAGGATCTTGGCGTGGAGTGCAGACGAGGTTGATTCCGGTAACTGGAGAGCTGGAACGATACAGGCGTCCAATGACTCCAAGGAGGCGAGACAGCTCCGCACGATCGTCTTCGTTTTAATGTTCTGGGAGAACGCTATAGCCAGCACTCCAATCTGCTGGATGCGGTCCATATTGGTGTCGAACGAGGCTATCAGCTCCTGGGCACTGCTACGTCCTGACCGCAGAGCTTCCTTCAGTTTAGCCACAGATGTGTTTTCAACCTCAATTAAACCGACGAAAAGCAAGTGCAGCAGGGCCTCGTTAAGGTACGATTCCAGGGCATAAAGCGCCCGTTCCAAAGAGAGGGCTTCCAGCTTACGATGTCCAGGATTTGGATCGCCTTCGTCTTCATGGAAGGTGGCACATTCGCCAAGCAATGTCTCACAAAGGGCCGACAAAGCCTTCTTGTCCGATGATATGGCCACGTTAGCAAAGGCTAACGCATGGCGGACTATGTGATTTACTATGCTGGCCAGCGGATAGCTATCCTCCAAAAAGCTATCCTCAAAAATGTTAATGGAGTTGTTACTTCGTTTAGTGAGCTTCTCCATATAGGCGTCCAAGCGATCAAACGACAAGTCCATCAGCTCTACGAACGAAGTATCCTCCAGACTCTTTTCCCCATCTCTACTAGTTTCCAGCTGCGCCAGGGATATAAGCAACCGACGCATACACCAGTCCAATCGATCGAGGAAGTGCTGCTTTGTCATCTGCGATGCCTCCGCGCTGATGCCCCTCTCTAGATGCGGGATGCAAGCGACCACCTGGTGAAGGCACAGGAAGATTGTCTCGACATCTATGTTGTCGCTGCAGGGAGCTATTTCCGGCAACCGCGCCTTAAGGTCGCTGGCAAAGTCCAGAAAGGTGGCGCAGAACTCGTTCAGCCATCCAATATTTCCCGTGCTGCTGGCACCCTCAGCAATTAGCTCACTGCAAGCATTTAACTGAATTAACAATGCATCCATTTCTGCAATTCGGTGTACACTGGTGAAGATGAAATGCTCAACTAAGGACGGCTAGGCACCAGGTGGTCCTTAAATACGTAAAATAACAGGTAGATGATTTCAAAATGACATCTGCTCATTATATTACGAAAATCCGCGAACTTTACGTTCCATTATGGCAAATTCCGACTAAATCCGCGTTTTTACCTGCATAGGCGCAAGATAATAAAATTTCCAGGAAATTGTAAGTCCGGCTTGATGGTGGAGATTTAAGTTTATGATACATTTGCACGATTATGTACTTATGCGTACACATGATAAGCTGCTTATATTAAACTAAAGATACTACTCTAATATATAGCTGCAGTCGCGGTCTTGTTCTCCACCTTCACTTCTGCCGGCTGGTGGACCCGCTTGTGCACCTTCAGCGTGTACTTGTCGACAAAGGACTTCTCGCAGTCGGTACAGGGATAGCGCGGCCGATCGGCCTGGTGGGTGCGCAAATGATGCTTGTAGGTGCGCTTAGTCTTAAACTGCTGGTGGCACACGTCGCAGATCAGAGCGTTTTCCTCGGCGTCGTGACGCATCAGGTGGTTATACATCAACCAGGAGAGCGAGAAGCGCTCGCCGCACTTGTCGCACTGGTACTTCTTCTTGTCCCAGTGCACTTCCATGTGACGCAGGACGTTGCGCTTGTGGGAGAATTTCTTGTCGCAGTAGCGGCACTCCAGCTCTGTCTTGCCCTCGTGGAGGTTCATGTGCAGATCTAGGACCTCGTCGTCCTTGACTTTCAGGCCGCATATGTTGCAGGTGGTAAACTCGTTCTTTTGGCAATTGTCCGTTTTGATGTGCCGCTCCAGGATCTCCTGGCTTGAAAACATCTCTCCGCAAATGTGGCAAGGTATTTCCATGGTCTCAAAGAACATCTCCTCGGACGAGGGCAAGCTGTCCTCTGCTTCGCTAAACCGGAAATCTTCATCGAGCATTTCCTCCTTCATAAAATCTTCCTCCTCCTCTTCCTCCTCCTTCATTGGCTCCGACATTGCTGCCGAGAACTGCGGTGCTTCCATTTCCTTTTTTTGTGTGGGGTGTATGATCTTGAACGCCGGCACCTGGACCCTGGGGGGCTTGGTGACTTGCTTTTTGCCCGCTTGCTTGCACTCGTTAGAGTCCTCACCTTGTCGGCATCCTAGGAGCGCGTCCGCAATCTGACGCTGCACCTGGCTTAGGTTCCGCACCAGCCTGTCATAATTGAACAGATACTCCAGGCAATCCCGACAGGCGGCTGAGGTGGGTGAGAGGTCCAGGCGCAGGTTTATGATCTTCTCAAAATACTTTAAAATGTCCTTAATTGGTTTGAAAGTGCCTGGCACTATGCAGCCTGTAAAATTTTTCTCACATTAGATTTTTCCCTCCAGGACGCGTACCATCCACTCACCGTCAATGAGCTGAAAGACTCCTACGGACTTCATCTTGCCGCACACAAAGCAAAATGGGCGCATTGAGCTCATTGTCGCGTCGCGTTGGGATCGAAGCAGTCGGCTTTATCAAATTAATTTGTGTATATTTTTTATAAATATTCTTTGCAAATAGGTGAAGTAGTGTGACCAAGTATTGGAAATACCAAGTATACCTAATAGCAACGGAGCAGTGTTGCCTGGTGATGAGCCCAGCCAGAATAGGTAGACTCAGATTGACTGGTTTTATTCATTTTTTCGTTGGATTGGAACGGGCGGAAACGGAACACGGAGACGTTCGAATTATTTCGTTAATAAACAATTAACAAAAAAACAAATTAATGTTTCTACATGTCAAGACGTAAATGTACTTATGTTTTATTGTGGGTTTAGGCAGCTTTGGTCAAAAACCCATTGAAAAAATCGAGACCCCACCGTTTTTTTAAATTCTTTCCTCACCGATCGCGTGCCAACATGCACGATTCCCTAGGTTTTGCAGAATTCTTTTAAATATCTCCCCACAATATTTTATAGGATTCCTTCTGACAGATTTCTTTTTTAAAACAGAAAAAACATTCCAAATGACTCTAGCGCTGTTTAGCTATTTTAGTATGGCCGGTTCACGTGTTGGGGTAAGTCCACTGCTCTTTCTAGAGATCTTTGCATATTTGGTATTATGAAGGAAAAATCTTTTGGGCACACTGCTATCTTCTAATATTATCTTATATGTGTATATAATCTTTTTAAGTTGGAATCCTTGATAGGATTTTCCTTTCTTGATTTCCTGCATACACAAATCATACCTGCTGTGTTCTTCTTTAAGAGAAAAATCGAAATAGTTTGGTAAATTGTTTCCTAAATATTACCAGAAATGTCCACTGAAGCGCTTAAAGCGGTACCCTTGGTTAAAATCAGCCCCGAGGGTATCTTCAAATATATTCTCATCAATGTCTCTGACGGGGATGTTACAAAGACTGTAGTTCGTGGTTTTGATGACTGCGAGTGGCATGGTAAGCATCTATGTACATGTGTACATACTGTATGTACATATGGACATAAATACATATGTATATACAACCCGCCCGCCACTCCTGCATTCATGCTAAAACATTTTTTATAGCTGACATCTTTGAACGGGAGGAGGTGATCTTCCTGGCATCGAAGCTTAAAGCCGAATGCATTGGAGGTGGTCGCATCGAACACGATCCGCAGAAAAAGTACATGAAGGTGTATGGATACTCTCAGGTATGCATTTATAGAAAAAACCAAAAACTGACCAGACCCCGGCTCCGGGAGCCGATGTGGAAGCTGCGGTGTTTCTAGACATACTAAAGCTATTTTTTATTCCAGGGATTCGGAAAAGCGGACCACAGTCAAAGCAAGCGTATCTTGGAAACAAAGTACTCAGACTACAAGATCGAAATCTCTGATGATGGATACTAGCCCCGATAAATTTAATAACAAAGTCTGAAATGTTTCTAGTAAGCTGTGAGATTTAAGAACAAGGAAATAAAGATATTTTCATGAATAAAACAGTGTATTAGTTATTTTTCGGTTTGTTTCTACCTTTTTACAATCAAAATTATTTAAATTTAACACAAATGTTATAGTTATGGCAATGAAATTGGTAAAGAATCTCGACCTGCTTCCTCGACTTGTCTTCCCTTTGCGTAAGCTTTAAAACTTGACGTATGTACATATGTAAGTACATATGTATGTATGTATGTACATGAAGCTGTCAATGATCGCGATTTTCTCTTTTCTTCTATTATGGAAAGAAATGTCTACCAATATGGTCAATCTGTTAGGTATTCCTAGGGTTCAGATACCGAATGGCCCACAGCGATATTTGTTGCTTATGATTTATTTGCATGGCCAGACGATATTTGGAAGAACCATCGTCCGGGGTCAAAAATCACAGTGAGTCAGATGTTGGGATTATATACATATACATATGTAAATAACTGAATAATTTTACTTGAATTATTTTTAGTGGAAATATTCGACCAAGTTTTAGTGGAGATGGAAGCACAGGGAATTTGCAAGAAATGCCTTAACGGGGGAATGATTTACAACGATGCAAACGACAAAAAGATACGGATATATGGCCATAGCCTAGTAAGTAAAGAATATATTTCTTAATGCAGCTGTGCTGATAGTCCTTGTAACCTTAGACTTTTGGTAATGCTGACCACTTCAGGACAAAGGATATATTACAGTCGTGGTCTTTGTACAGAGATTTTGCAATCACAGTTAATAAATAAGCTTCTAAGTTAAGCTGCTAAGTTATTACAAAATAAAATTTTAATGTTTAATTTTTTTAACAGTAGCGCTGTCTTTAGATTACTTTGCAATACGCACCTACTACATGTGTACATACGTTACAGAGAAAACACAGAAGCTAAACCGAGCAGAAAAAAAGACAACTGTAGTAAAGGACTTTTTACATATTTTTGGCATTCAGTGCTGTGCGACCGATCGATCCATTGTGCCATGACATTGCTGACAATTTAAAAGTTATGGTTTGAGCAGGTTTTACACAATCAGTCGGACAGGAGCTGTTCAGCTTTTAATACAAATCTTTTTCGGAAAGTTTTTCTAAATTAAAGGGTCTTTAAAAAAATGAGGAACCTAAAATTTTTGGTCCCCGTCTCCCAAATTGTCTGCCCCACTCGGATGCTAAGTATTGAAAGAGTGAACGCTCTTTTGTTAAATGTTCCAAGAGTTCAGATCGCATCGGGAAAGAATCAATATCTGTTAATGATAATCCATATGCATGGTAAAACACGATTCGGCAGGATGATCGTCCGAGGAGAGGTTAAAAGGGGCCATGGTTAGTAGTCTGCACCTCAGCAGCTTCGCGTATTCCTCTATTTATTTCTCTGATTTTCAGAGGATATCTTTAACGATACTAAGAAGGAAATGGATAAAATTGGCATATGCACAAAGGCCATTGGTGGTGGATTTATTGAAAACAAGGAGAAAAATAAACTGATGAAGATCTATGGGTGTTGCAAGGTGAGTAAATTGGCTTTCATAAAAGGATGATAATTTTCCTTATCCATTATCCCTATAGACTTTTGGAGAAGCGCCTCACAGTCGGACCAGGGACATTTTGCTTTCGTGGACCAAATTTCAAAACTACAAAATCCTCTTACCCATCCAATAAATTTCTATAACGAATAAAGCTCAGAAAAAGCAAATAGGCATATTTTTATTAGACTTCGGGGCCTAGTCAAAACTGGATTTTTAATTTAGTGCAAAACACATTTCGTCGTCAGGGATGGAGCTTCTATTCAACCCGCGGGTCTGGTCACACTAACACTTATTTTGTAAATAAATTGGCAGAAGAGTCCCTCGAAATGAATTGTTGCATTTGCCAGTTCTCTGTGCGCGCCCCCAAGAACATACACACAGAGACTGTTGGGAATCCGCCGGTTCTGATCAGCTCTTTTGTTAAATGTTCCAAGAGTTCAGATCGCATCGGGAAAGAATCAATATCTGTTAATGATAATCCATATGCATGGTAAAACACGATTCGGCAGGATGATCGTCCGAGGAGAGGTTAAAAGGGGCCATGGTTAGTAGTCTGCACCTCAGCAGCTTCGCGTATTCCTCTATTTATTTCTCTGATTTTCAGAGGATATCTTTAACGATACTAAGAAGGAAATGGATAAAATTGGCATATGCACAAAGGCCATTGGTGGTGGATTTATTGAAAACAAGGAGAAAAATAAACTGATGAAGATCTATGGGTGTTGCAAGGTGAGTAAATTGGCTTTCATAAAAGGATGATAATTTTCCTTATCCATTATCCCTATAGACTTTTGGAGAAGCGCCTCACAGTCGGACCAGGGACATTTTGCTTTCGTGGACCAAATTTCAAAACTACAAAATCCTCTTACCCATCCAATAAATTTCTATAACGAATAAAGCTCAGAAAAAGCAAATAGGCATATTTTTATTAGACTTCGGGGCCTAGTCAAAACTGGATTTTTAATTTAGTGCAAAACACATTTCGTCGTCAGGGATGGAGCTTCTATTCAACCCGCGGGTCTGGTCACACTAACACTTATTTTGTAAATAAATTGGCAGAAGAGTCCCTCGAAATGAATTGTTGCATTTGCCAGTTCTCTGTGCGCGCCCCCAAGAACATACACACAGAGACTGTTGGGAATCCGCCGGTTCTGATCAGCGAACTGGTCCTGCAATGCACCAAGGGCACCAACTACGTCCTGACCAACGAGTCGTCGACGATATGCAAGAAGTGCTGCGAGAAGCTGACCCGCTACCACAAGTCGATACAAATCGCGCGGAAGCTGCGCCAGGAGATCCTCGAACTCATCCACAGTCCATTCCTTGCCAAGGACTTGATGCATTCGCCGCTGAAGGATGATGCGATTAAGGTCGAACGCATAGCCAAGTTCGATGGAAATATTGAGGATGCCGCTGACATCGAGGAGCAGGAGTTTGTTGATGAGGAGGAGGAGGAGGTCGGCGAAGACATAGACAGCGCCACGGAGGCGGTCACGTTCGTTCACCAAGCGACTATTGAGGAGGAGGAGGTAGGAGAGGAGGAGGAGCACACCTTTATACTTAATGAGGCAGATGGCGTAGGCGAAGATGAGGAGCTACAGTCAATGGACCTAGAGTTAGATATCGATAACGAGATAATCATAAATGAGGAGGCCATCGAGGAGGAGATCATGCCGCAGACCAAGCATGAAACTGAAGACGCTGAATTCTTCAAAGAGGACACCATGAGTGAATTCGAGGACCATCTGGACGGCACAATAGAATATATAATATCTGATGCCGAGGACCAAGAACAGGACTTGGACAGTTCGGGTGACTACATAGTAAACATACAGTGCCCAAGCTGTCCAGAAAAGTTTACCAGCCGGCGCGCCTACAATGCCCACACGAAGCGCGAGCACTTTCCGGGCTACGTCTGTGATCAGTGCGGCAAGACCCTGCAGTCTTACTCGGGATTCATCGGCCACTTGCAGAACCACGAGCCCGTGAAACAGTTCGCATGCCCCGTCTGCCCGGAGCGCTTTAGCCGCAAGTTCCGGCTGAAGCATCACATGGCCTGGCACACCGGCGAAACGCCCTACCAGTGCGAGGTGTGCTCTAAGCGGTTCGTCCATAAGGTGGCACTCTATAAGCACAAGATGATTCACGACAACGAGACGAAACGGTTGGAGTGTCAGGTTTGTGGATTCAAAACCCGCACCAAGGCTCATCTGGAGCGGCACACGCGCTCTCACACGGGCGACAAGCCCTTTGCCTGTCCCGTCTGCAACAAGCGCTTCTCCCAGATGTACAACATGAAGGCCCATCTGCGGGAGCACGAGAGCCCGGGAACAAATCGCCATCGACGCTTCCACTGTGCTAAGTGCACGCACACGTTCATAAACGAACAGAACTACATTAGCCATGTGCAGCGCGACGACTGCACGGCTGTTTAGCAGCAATTGGTCGGACGATCGAATATTATTACTTTATGTTTAGATAATTCCACATGGGGTTCAGTTCAAGACGAGCATGCAGCTCCGACACAATCACCCGGTGGTGGCTAAATCACCACCACACGGCTAAAGAGAAACAGCTCAAGGAGGGCATACGTTCTATCCATGTATTTTTTTTATTAAATCTATATGCATTTTGCTCACAAATAAAATATGTTTGATATAATAAATTTATCCGTTACTTGCATATTTCTGCGGTTATTTCAGTTTCTTATCAGCAAGTCAATCTGCGAGTAAGGAAAGAAGAAATTATTAGACTGTCGATAGGCAATTGCATATTTGTGGGAAGCAAATATTGTAAATTGCTGAAGTATGGATGAAGACTCATCTGATCTCTACCAGCTTTCGAAAAAGCGGTCAGAGATTGAAAAGATGAGACAAATTGCTGGCACCTCTGCAGATATACGTGCCAGCTTAGTTAGAGATATAAACAATTCCATTGAAAACTACAGAAGTGGATTGATAGCGACATCTACTTGCACTATAACTACAAGCACAATTACATTCACGAACACACAACACAATTATACAATGCCAATGGCAACTACTGGCAGCGTGTGCTCCATACCGAGTACTATTAGCTCTGCTGCTCATGATACCACACCACAAACTAATAACTGTGCCTTTCAAATGCCGAAAGTCTCCGTATGTAAGAAGCAAAAAAAAGCTGACAAGGTATCCAAAACTATCCAAAAAAGTAAGCTCATGCCAGCTAATACAGTCAAGAGGCGGCCAAATAATACTGCTACTTCCTCAGCGGCACTTCTAAACAACCGGTA
>VNJM01002898.1:0-62938 GCA_008042475.1 Drosophila kanapiae | reverse complement strand
CTCTAAAGGGTTCGTGTATTTCATAAGAAGGCTAATTAGCAGAAGTGTTCTTGTATAAGAGGGTAACCTTCGGTCTGAATCCCAGTTAAAACGGCGTAGAGCAAAAAGTATAAAGTTCTTTTGAACTGATTCGATGCGTTTTCCGTGGGCATCAAATTGTGTAATCCAATCGCATGATCCATATTTCAAGATAGGACGAACTAATGAAGTGTATAACGTTTTTGTAACATAAGGGTCATCGAATTCCTTCGACCACCGCTTAAGAAATCCAAGTACACCCCTGTCTTTATTCATCATACACAAAATATGATCGATAAAGTCAAATTTAGGATCTAGGCGGAAGCCCAACTCGTTGACCAGAGTGATTCTTTCCAAAGAGGACCGACTCTGCATCGCTTATGACCCTTTCAATCCTGTCCTTCATGGCCACTGCGCTCTGGCCACCTCCAGCAGAAGGTTGCCGTTAGTGGTACGGCACACCTTGGAAACGCAGCTCCCAAGATCTGACAGCTGCTTGTCGCCCCTCCTGGTCACCATAGGGAGAACCTTGCTGTACGTCCTCCCGGGAGCCTCCACTTCGACGGCGTCAGGGCGCGCGCGACGATCTGAACCTGGCTTCCTAGCCACTACCTCCCATCCACTTTCCGGGTTGTCTGTGGTTGCCGGCTTTCTGCCACCCATTTTTTGCGCCTAACCTTCGCGCGGCCGACTTCGCGGCTTCTTATGATTTTGGTTGGCCCTCCGACGTCCTCCTGCTGCGGTGCGCGCTTGGGAGGTGGACCCTGCCCCGCTATTGGTCCTTCTGCCTCAGCCTGGTGGCTAAGTCTTCTAAACGGCTCTGCTTGAGCTGGTGGATGCATCATTTGGTGAATGCTTCGGACCTTCTGCTCATTAACCTTTGACAACAGGTCGTCCAGGATTTTGCCCATCTCCTTGATTTGCACGCATATAAGCGTGGTTATTTCTTTTCGAAGCCAGCAAGAATATTTTGTTTTTTGCTACTTATTATACTTGGTACCCTGATAATATAGGCGTATTGTACTATTGTATATTGTATATTATATTTTTTAATATTTTAGCATACAAGTTAACAATGCAACGATGATCTGAGCTTAAGAGCACGACGACGGGCGGCACACGAAGTCTTACGACAGGCGCTGGTTAATTAGCTATGTTAATTAGCTCTGCGCTGACAGCCAATGAATAAAGGCACTTCTTCTAAATCGAGGGTGTTATTAAATCAATCACCATAGAACTAATAGATGGAGCCACGAACCGGCTACCAGCTTACTAGAAGAATATCCAGCAGCATCATCGTCACTGATCGTGGCCACCACCTGGTCTCGATCGGTACTCTGAATCGCTACAAGACTGTAGAGGCACCAACCTAGTGACCGGCCGTTGTGGGCAGCACCTTGCCGCAACGGTACATCAGTACCAACATATCCGTAAGCAGCGCGTTCCACGGCGTAACTTCCTGCAAGAGCAGTGCAGGTGGAGAATATTGAGGCAAACACGCTACCACATATTCTATAACCTTATCTTACATATTATATTTGTTCAGAAATACGATTCAGTGATATCAATAAAATGTTTTGCATATATGTAAATTTACCCGATTGTTTAAAAATAAAACTTCTGAGATAGAAAAAGTGCAAAATGCAGTCGGTGTCACATTAAAAACCAACTTCTTTTAAATAAGTCTGATAACTTTAAACCAACCAACTGGCCACCGCCTTCGGCATGGACTCCTCTTGTCCCACTGGTTTTGGCTACTCAGTCAAAAATGTTAGTCCGCCACACCTGATCGCGGAGATTCGTGAAAAGTGAATGAAGAGAAGATATGCAACATCAATAAGTTTATAAAAAGGCCTTTGCTAAGCTGAAGGAGCTCTAGGTGGCTTTGAAGCAGTCTAAGGTCACCATACAAACTGTGACGGTGGAGCGGATAATTTAACGGAGCGATGAATTTAACGCCTAGGCAATGGTCTGGGAAAGCGTTCGTACAAAAGCAAGGGGCATCACCATCCTAGAGCCTTTCTTTCAGCTGGATGCCGCCCTTCTTAACACAGGGCACCAGCGTATATTTAGCGGGCACGAGCTGGCTCTGTGGTGGTTCTCAACTTTGTCAGCCGTTCCAAGGCGCAAATGTGTAAATGGGAGCTTAGCGGAAGGTACACAGCCAGTTATCAAGAATAAAGGGTGCAAGATTAAAGGAGGATATCACCGCTCCCACAAAACCGCCCACCCAGAGAAATGTCTGGATTATCAAGCATGTCGCAGATCGCTGAAGTTAGCCATAGGGGCCAGTAAAGCAAAATACATCCGTGATCGCAGAGTTCTGCAGACTATGCACATCGCAATACCTGAAGAAGAGCCTAAATAACATTGTCGATCACCTTTTTTCTAGGACGGTCAACCCGCCATTATCACCATCTCACACCTCGCTGGAAAACTCTGACAAAACTAAAGCAGTGCTAGTAAGCAGCAGGGTCGAGGTGGCACGTATCCAAGTATGCGATGTGCCGGTGATTTCGTAGAGAGCAATTAGATACCTAGGGCTCATAATTGATACAAGGCTGTCCTTCCGGGAACACCTCGCATACGCTTGCACAAAGGCAGTGAGCTCGTCCGGTCTCTTTCGAGGACAACTCGTCAAAGGGCCTCTGGACGTTCCAACTGGTCCCGACTCTCGATGTATGGTTAGGTAGGAGGCACGTCCAGGTAAATTTATACCTTTTCCAGCTGCTTCCGTAGCTACCTGTACAGGATCGCGCGTGAGTACAGTGGAACCTGCGCTCCAACGTCTAGGTCGGAAAAGCGGACCACGTCCTATTAGGGTGCGCTAAATTCGCGGAGGTGCGAGGGCTTCTCGAGGAGGATTGGCAATGACGATCTCGACGGCCAAAACATATGCTCGCACCGTCAGTGATTGGTAGATTCGCCGCGCTGGTGATGACAAGGCTGCGGCAGACATTCATCCACATTCATTTTGCACCGTTTCAGCACGGTGGTCCTGGCGCATAGTGAATATTTAGTGGCATCTTAATCATCCCTACTCCGTGCTGTTTACAAGGTCAGAAGTGACACCTGTAGACATCTGGCGGGGATAACTAATTAAATGACGATTGAAAGTTTTCGACCGGAGGTGAAAAATGATTAAATTACTAAAATGGCTATTAAAATATAAGGGTGAACATTTTGGATTGTATGTATTTTTGTAGGTAAAAAAAAAATTGCGGGTGGACTTCCTCTAACATTTAGGGGATGAAATATAGTTGGTGGCCGATTCTCAGACCTACTCAATACGCTCACAAAATTTCATGAGAATCGGCATAGGACCTTTCGGAGGAGTATAGTAAGGAAAAGTGTGACACGAGAATTTTATATATTTAGTAGCTAACCCGGCAAACGTTGTTTGCCATTTTTTTTTCTAGAAAACCTTTTTTAAATAATTTTTTTAAAATTATTGAAGTATACGTTATTTAGGTTAATAAATTTATCTCTATTAATTTTATTAATATATTTAAAATTACAAGAATTCTTTATTAATTATTCCAGTCGGAAAAAAGATTGTTCTCTTAGCGCAAAAATATTTCACGAAAATCGGTCGAGCCATTTCGAAGGAGTATAATAACACATATCGTGACATGAGAATTATATATGACATGCTCTTGAGTGGGTAAACCATCAAGTTTGTTGTGTAAGCTTGAGATGGACTGACAAAAAGTTTTGTTCACGCTATAGCATTAAGAGATTTATATTGCTTGTTAGTGTTACTGTCGTAATTGATTAATTAATGATATATGATGTTAAGGTATAAATTATAATAACTTAAAAATAATGTTTTTGATATTTTTATATTGCCTCATCGTTCATAGCGCTCCATACCTATTTTATGCATATATCACATTCTTACATACATACAATATACACATTCTATCATACATGCTTACAATAAGAAAGCTATTTTTTATCTACACTTGAAATTACTTGAAAGTTATTTATATGGCAAAACAAGGTTTGCCGGGTCAACTAGTAATACATATATAAAACTATCGAATACTTTATGATTCAGATTGATACAAACATGGGACAATGCTAATAATCTCTAATATACCGACGTTTAAGGTAAATATTTTCTCATCTAATTTGATCGTTATTGCCATAACCAGACGCTGATCATAAATTTTTACTCATTTATTTGATTGGACATGAAAATCGTGAATTGAATCAACGTTTTGCAATTGTTTTGAATACAAGACGAGAAATAATTCGTAAGGTACCAAGAGTTTTCCATGAGCATAACATACTAGTCAATTGTTAGGAATTGCTTTCGATTTTAAGTCATTTCATAAACACAAAATCGTAATATGGACTGATTGAACACCTTTTCGAGAGAATGCAAGACGATAAAATGCACTGACAATTTATGAGGTTGCAATTCTAATTCTTGGTGATCCGTATTAATCCTGTTATAATATACTTCATCGTAGATAACATGCAGATAACATTTGAAAGGTTACCATATCAATATTTTAATGATTGATCTAAAAACAGGTAAATAACTCACCTCTTTTCAGTGTGTTGAAATTTCAGGATTTATTGGTTATTCACTATGCTGTGCGTCTTTAGAACAGCTTACGTTTTTATATTAATGAAGAAACTGTATTGAAAAGAGCAGCACAACCATGAGGGACTACTTTGCGTATGCAAAACTGATACATTTGCAATAAATTTGTTACATTCAGAAACTAAGTGAAGTTAGAAAAAATATTTACAAAATTCGCTGGCTAATTTCTCTAAGTTTTGCCCACCTGGAAAGGCTTGGCGTAGTACGGCACATCTGCCGTTTAGCATTTAATTGGCCACATTAACACAGGAAGTCAGCGATATCATCGTACATATCAACGGTCATTTGTATCAAACATGTTGGATGCACGTTGGGACTCACTACTTTTTACTGCTGATGAATCTACTTCAGCTTATTCAAAATAATTTCGAATGGTTTTTTCCATTATATTATCAATTATGGACAAAATATAAACATTATATGGAAAAAGAAATTTAAATTTGTTCTGGCACTAGGCGAGAAATTCTGTGTTTATTGCCTGGGAAATGCACAACGAAGGTATGATAATAATTGAAGATATGGCAAAGGATTGAAAATAAAGCTTAAGTACAATTGGTATGACCGAACCAAATCGTGAGATATTTTTTTTTATCGTGAATTGCAAAACAAACTGGATTTTAATTCTAATGGTTTGCTTTTATTTGTTCAAGCGAATATAATCAAAATGAATATTCAGCAAAAACATGCAAGGCGTTTGTCTAATATGACAAAACGTAACGTAAATTATTTTATGGTGCGAATGTACAATGGCGATTAACAAATCACTATAAGTATTAAATCAAACAATGCAAGATTAACAAAATAGTCAACAGATATTTGGTGGTGCTTTAACCAAATATAAATTTCTCATGCACGCTGACAGCGTTAAACTTTGCGTGCAATATTAAAAAAGGTCCTGCTACACAAGTGAACGAAACAATGAAGTGTATAAAGTGTTTGTAACGTAAGTGTCATTGATTTCCTTTTACCATCGCTTGAGAAATTCAATCCTAATAAATCCATGTTGACATGGAGAAATAATTGATTACAAATATGCTGCAAACAGGGAGCGGTTGATTTTTCGAAAAGTTTTTGGAAAGGAATAACAAATGTTTCCTTCCAATCAAGTGGAAAGTTGCTGGTCTCTAAGGATATGATATCAAACAATGACCAAACTGACTTTTGTGACTGTTGTGATGGAAACAGAGAGGAAATTCTTATGAGATGTAGTCTGTAGGCATACGGTGATAAGTGACGATACGGATCCACGAAGGAATCACGCGAGTAATCAAGAGAAACTGGTTGTGCACTGATTCTATAAGAGCTTGATTTACCATACACCATACGTTTGAGACCATACACATGATAGGGGGGATAGTTAATAGTAACCCCTCAGCGTATATTTCGGAAATCACTGTAGGCAGGCCCACACCCACCGCACATTAGGAAAATTAGGCAAAATTTCCAAAAGGAAATTAAGTCTTTTATGCGGCACACATATGCGGACGCTATTGAGGGAGGAACTCACTTGAGAGCTTATGATCATTTAACTGGGAGTTATAAACCACTTTTGGTTTGCCGCATAAAAGACTTAATTTCCTTTTGGATTCCTTTAGCGGTGGTCGAAGGACTTCATGACTCTTTTGTTACAAAAACTTTATACACTTCATTAGTTCTTCTTAGAGTATGGACCCTGCGTTTGGAATTCACAATATGATGTCCACAGAAAACGCATCGAATCAGTTCTTATCTCTTTTTTACTTTTAGATCCACGCGGTGTTAACTGGGACACAGACTGACCCTTTTATACAAGAAGACCAACCGTAGAACTATGCTACCTTTATCTATAACCTAATCCGTGGTGGCGTGGAGAGTACTGACCTAATAAGTAAACTCAATTTCCACTGAGTAGAAATACTCGATCCTATTTACCTTTAGTGTTGCGCCAATATAGCACATCGTATGAAATGAATGAACCCTTTAGAGTTTTATGTGCAATTTTTAACGATTCTTCTTCTTTCGAAACGAAAAACTTGAATCTTAATAAACTTAGTATGAATGCAAGCAAACTTTCAGGCAGCATGCCAGTAGTTACTTTCTTTGGCAAACTTTACGTATACTTTCTCTTATCGCGTCTAAAAACACCCAACCCTAACAAGCACGTGTCGCAAGGTCCACTTGAGTGTAGTGACGTTAGTGCATCAACGTCAACGTGCATCAGCGTCAACGAAGTAAAGACGGGGAAAAGTTAAAAAAAAAAACTATAAAAAAATGAGAAGTGAAAAATTTGTTCAAACTTATTAAAGAGCAGAGAAAAAAAAAACAGTTCTATGTTGTGCATTTCCAACAAGTGCAGTGAGAAAACGAAGCACAGAAATAGGACAAGTTTCGTTTTCTGCAATTCCACAAAGAATTGCTCAAATGTCTTGAATAGGAAAGAAGAAAAACAGGAAAAAAGTTCACAGAAACCACGAAAAAAAGAAGCGAATGAAAATAAACTAAAACTTAGAACAGGAGGATAGAATTTTCATATTTCGCAACTCCATGAAATATTGTGAAATATTGTGAAATTCAGCAGCTACCTAAAAATAAGTTACCAATTCTTAGGCGCACGTCGATCTCAGAAATCGCAATACGCAAGGAACTCCAGAGACAGCTTGATAAAGCACCTAGAGGTGGTGAGATATTAGAGAAATTGTTGCCACAGGTCTAATGACATTCAAATGGAAACCAAAAAAAGGTCGTACATTAAAAGAGAAGGATCTGCACAAAGATCGCCATTATTCCATGCAATCTAGGCATTCGATGCATAACATCGCAGACACAGTCCCTTTGCACTAAATGCAATCTACATTTAAGCTACACAGCTAACAAAATATTTTTGTACAGTACCAATTACAATTTTACAAAAAAAAAAATGATAAAATGGCAAACTAAAAAGAGGTGCTTGAGGTGCTTATTCACTTTTTCTCACCAGGTAAGCAACAGCGCTTACGTCATTTCTAGGGACACATTTGAGGTTATGAACCTCAATGTGTTATTGATTATTTAAATTAAATAAATCAATTATTTTTGAAAGTTGCATTAGAGGATCACTTGAAACTAAGTGCCTTTTTATTATAAACTAACACTGAATTGAACTTAGATGACAAGTTCTTCAATATTCATACTGTTTAGTATCAAATTAATTATACATTTTATTAAAACTAAGGGTTTCTTTAGTATCGAATTGAAACTAGAAATGTAATGACTGATATTTTGTACGGAACCAACCTGTGGTTGGGATACCCTCAGCGGCACAGAGTCCTCTCCAGAACATTTATTTTGTTCAGGAGACGGGCAGGTCAAAGACTCGAGCGTGCTGAGACGGGCGACGACGGAGGCGGGCGAGAAGATCCTCCCTCCCGCTCTGGCATTCTCAGCAGCGGTCTACCTCTCGCGCCCGGCAATCCCAGCAGCGGCGAGTGTAGATGAGGGAAGCAGGGGGGAAAGAAGGGACGGCGAAGGCGCAGTCGCGGCAGACCCCGTCGCCTCGTAGGCCGGGGAAAAGGGGAGAAAAGGTCAGGCCCCGGGAAATCCCACCCGAGAGGAAACCAACGTCGTTTCGCTTGACATTCTGTATTTATTTTATTAACTAAAACTAACTTTGCCGCCGGCCACACCCGCGGAAGCCAAGCTTACGTAGCTTCCCTCCGTGGGTCTCATCGCTACCTTCCTCAGCGTATCTACTAGGGCTTTATCGCCCTAGCTGTCTGTCTTAATATAAGCCGCCCTCCGTGGGTCTTACGCCGCTCTCCTTGAGCCTTCCTCCGCCTCCGTGGCCAATGAAAGTGACTTCGTCACAAATTTTCATGTTGATATTGTGCAGCACCAACTTGACAACTTCAGATTTTTATATTTTCAAAAATTTTAAATTGACAAGCAAGTAGTTTTTTGAACCCAATAAAATCATATTGTTGGCAAAAAAGTATCAAATGGAAACCTATTTGTTTGTGTTGGCCAGACTACTAACAATGTCAAGCAAGCATCTGTCAAAGGGATAGCAAGCACCTAGCCGGAATTTGATCCCAGCGAAGATGATGCCATATTTGTTAACCAGTTCATGAATCGTGTTTGCAAAGTGTTTGGTGCGTATCAATGGGCCGAAAACAAAATATTACCCGCCGTTTATACGAAGCAAACGAGTCCAGTCCGATTCTACACACCACATGGTGAAACTTCGCAGAAGCTATACGAGTTCACTTCAACATGGATAGTGCAACTAAACAAGGAAAGGAACAAACTTAGCAACGTCGACTTAATTCGAGAACGGAGTATTGTATGTAAGTGGATTTAAGTCGTCAATGGATAATATACCTCAAATCGCAAGACGGGGGTTGCGAATTCGATAATTTTAAATTTTTAATATTTTTGCGCAAATTATCTAGCCTTTCTTTTCCTTACTTCTACCTCTGCGGCAGAATGCATACCTGTGGCCTATGCACAATTGATCGGCTCCCGCATGGTCAGAGAAGCCGACCGTTCGGGTCTGTTGGCGTTCTGACTCTTGCACTACTCTTTATAAACAACTGTAAGGAGTTAGATTTGGAAAAACTAAACTCCCCACAACTTAAAGTGTAGGGGATCGCTGCGGCCAAGGGTAAACAAAGGGCGGCCATGGGTAAATGAAGGGCGCAGACTTTAGACTCCAGCAGCCAAGGGCAAAGCGGTCGTACTGGAGTGGCCAAAAGGGAGACGACGAGAACTGCCGGACTTTGGACCCAGCGGCCAAGGGCAAAGCGGTCGTACTGGAGTGGCCAAAGGGGAGACGCCGAGAACGGCCGGACTTTGGACCCAGCGGCCAAGGGCAAAGCGGTCAACCGGAGCCAGGGGAAAAGGGAATCGCCGAGGAGTAACGGCGAAATGAGACTTTGGACCCGATCACGCGATGGAAGCCGGACTTTGGACTGGATGGCGTGATCGGGCAGGGATAACGGGAAATCGGCATGCCTATAAAAGGAAGAGAAGTTAAAGCGAGTGCGTGAACCGGAGTCATAGTGAGCGGAATCGAGTGCGCGAAGGAATCGAGATCGCTAAGTCGAGAAGTTTGGGGCTTGAAGTGGCAAGCTATCCCAACTGAGACTTAAAGCTGAGATTGCCGTCGAGTGCGACGTTCCGAGCAAGGAGCCGTGCTACGAAGTCTGACGAGAGATCGCGGACGACGAACCGGCGAATTCCGTGGGGATACGGGATTAAGGAGTCCTTGTACGGTCTCCAAGTCGGTTGCGGGCGATACGGCAGCTAGGCAGGGTGTGCAGACGTCGGTCCTACCCGCTTCTGGCAGGGTTTGCGGACGTGAAGTCATACCCGCCGAAGATCAGGGTGTGGGGATCTGTTGATCTGACCCGCCGGGCGCAAGTCGTGCTAGCTGCGTCGAGAGACGTGCGTAACATCCGAATGTCTGTCTCAGTGAACCGATCGCAGCCACAAGCTCGTAATACGGCGGAAGCCACGAGTCGCGACCAAGAAGCGCGCGGCCAACGATGTCAGGAGCAGAGGAGATAAACAAGCGGCGGCCGCCGCCATCAGGAGTTACAACCGTAAGCGTAGCCATAAGCTTAGCCGTAAGCTACCTCAATAAACAAAGCTATTTCATTGAAACTAACCCTCTCGTGCGTTATCATTTGGGCGGGCAATCACACAAAAAAAATTTGGTGGGACGAGCACACCCCTAAGCTAGCCGCGCATGTACGGCGCGAGCAATTAAAGCAGGAAATCAGCTTGTTACACATCTTACATAATAATATATTATTTTAGTATTTAGTATTTATATTATAGTCAAGGGGGAAGTGAACTGTAGTCTCGTCTGGTGTTGCTTCGAACTAATCTCGTATAGCTTCAGTACGGAAATTCCGAGTACTGAAATTTGTTGATTTGACTTATACCGATTTGCAAAATATTAAGTATTTCATCGTAATAAAAAAGACAAATAATACATACATTGGGACAGTTTTCCACACAAATGAAAATAACAAAATGAATGAGAAAAGCGCTGCTCGGATGGAGCGCATCTTTATCTGTGATGATAGAGTGGAATTAAAAGAAGCTTCCATTTACTTTCAAACCTTAAAAAGCGAAGAGCGCTATAGAAGTAGAAATGTTCCAACAGATAGTTGTCCCTTACGCGGCTTTTGCTATTTTCCCTTCTTATGCAAGCGAAGCAAGTAACTTTTGCTTCCAAGAATGGGCATTTTTAGCATTACATATATTTATTGTTGTAGCTAGATAAAATAATTTGCTAAGATTAAAGCATTTTTGGTCTATGCTGTCTAGGCCGGTCTATGCTGTTCGCATCACAATCTAAGCCGAAAAATTGGAAAAAGTTATTTAAGAAAGAAGATATAATAAAAGTAATACATTTTATACTTACCGCTTGTTACCTTCAAAGTCCTCTAGCTCTATACGTAAAGAGTACTCTTCGTTATTTGTCAACATATATATATTTTCATTTCCAAGCCAAAATTCTTTGCCAGGTTCACCAAATCCATTTTTGTAATCTGCCCAATCTCTATTGAAGTTTTCCCGAGGCTCACCAAACTCATCGCGACGTTGTATAACCTAAATGACTCATATATATATTTATTCATGCTTTTTATGCTAACTGTTTACCGTCCAGCCTCCATCAGTTGTTTCTTGATCACAGTACACCTTTAAAAACCAATATGTAGTCCCACGAATTTGTAAATAAAACACTCCAGATTGTTTCATTCCAGCACTCAACAGATCAGCACAGGAAAACCCCTACAAGTTTAAGAATAAATTTAATAAAATATATGGGTAACTTTATCGCTATCTAATAATAACTTGCTCCGAAGGAAATGAGATGACGTGTCAAAATCGTAATTGTACAAATTGTAAGTTGTAAATTGTATAAATTTCATTAAATTTAAAATGTGTGCATTATGTTTATTCAACTACAATCGTGGACATAAGTATTTTGACATAAATAAAAATTCACATTTTGTGTTATAAGCTCTAATTTATTTATGCAAAAAATATTAATGAAATTTATTTATAACAATAGTGTAATCAGACAAAAAACAAAGAAAATATTACATTTCATATTACATCTTATAAACTAAAAATACAAATTCATTAAAGTGGGTGGACATAAATATTTTGACATTGCAATCAATCAGCTTATTGCTATTTATAACTCCAGCTTATAAATCTGCTACCAGCCTTAATACATTTTTTTTGTATCAATTTTCCTAATTTCTGTACCGTTATTTAATGAAAATATGGGTAAAACACGGGAGCTAAGCCAAATTCAGCGAAACGAAATAGTAATTAAGTACCACGCAGGTATTTCGGTCCAGAGCCTCAACATATTTTATAAAGTACCCCGACAAACCATTTACTACCAAATTA
This sequence comes from Drosophila kanapiae, assembly GCA_008042475.1. Lineage (NCBI taxonomy): Eukaryota > Metazoa > Arthropoda > Insecta > Diptera > Drosophilidae > Drosophila > Drosophila kanapiae. Next base: position 50,916 of record VNJM01002898.1, on the reverse strand, counting down.
CCAAAGATAAACTGACAAATTCGACGGATAATTTAGTCAGAAAAAGACGACCACGCAAAGCTACGCCTAGACAAGATCGTCTAATCCTTGCAAAATTAAAAGATGATGTCCTTATTACACCAAAAGCAGCTTCAATGGAAGTTAAAAAAGATTATGATATTTCAATTAGCAGAAAAACAGTTGAAAGAAGATTGAAAGAGGCTAACTTTGGTACTTTTGTGGCCCGTCGGGCTTACATAAAACGTAAAAGGAGTCCAAACTTAACAAGAACTAGAGAGGAGACAATTGGTGAAGTCGAAGGACTATGGAAGGAAATTTCCTCTGAAATGCTAATAAAATTTGTTCCTGCACGATTACAAAAGGTAATAGATGCCAAAGGAGAGTTTTTTTTATTAATGTCTATTTCATTTTAACATTTTTGGCAATTTGCATTAATTTTCTAACAAATTATGTAATGTCAAAATACTTTTGGCCTCCCACTTTAATGAATTTGTATTTTTAGTTTATAAGATGTAATATGAAATGTAATATTTTTGTAGTTTTTTATTGTCTTATTACACAATTGTTATAAATAAATTTCATTAATGTTTTTTGTATAAATAAATTCGAGTTTGTCCACGATTGTACTACTATATAATAGAGATCTGCACGAATGCACTCAAAATTTTCGGTTACTTGAGTACAACAAGAATGAGTCGTAATTCGGGGCGCTAAAACGGTTTCAGCAAAGTAAATTGTGCATTGGTGAGCGTTGTTTTCGTTGTATGCGATATGAGTGACATTTAAACCAAAGCCTAATGGATAGAATGAGTGAATACAGAGTAAATGTCCCGAGTATTCGGATGAAATTTTGGCATTCTCATCGTTCATGGCTTGCAGAGCAGAAGCAGTAAAGCAGCAAACGTAGTTTGGGCGTGGGCATGAGTGAGACAGATAGTGTTCGTCATGCCTCACTACACTTTGCATGTGTATTAGATGGTAAGAAGGAATTGAAAAGGATCGACATGCGGCGCACAACTAACCGAGTACTCGGTCGAGAAACTCATTTCGTGCATTGCTTTGAAGTTCGGAATGCTACTTTGACTGTATTCATGCAGACCTCTACTATATAACCGTTTTTAGACGTTGCCGTATATCGTTACACTGACACTTAAAATGGTAAGATTCAAAGGTGGTGAAAAATATACTATTTTCCCCTGTAAAGTTTTTTTTGTTTAAATTGATTAAATTATCTTTAATCCTTATTTACGTTTGGGTTTTAATAATAAATAAATAAGAAGCAAACCGTTCTATCTAAGAAGAAGAAAGCTTTTCTATTTTACCCTTTCCAATCAGGTAATTTTCTGTAGGAGGAATTTATCAATGAATTTTAGTTAAGCACAAAAATAATCAAACGATCATTCCTGAGTCAAAGATTAATCATAATCAATTAAACACACTTAGTTTTATGAACGTAATATTATGGATTCTCGTTAGTCGCGGTGTGATGTGTGTGTGTAAGTAATAGAGGGCGTGCTGATGTCGATCATCCTTCAGCTTTCCTCCATACAAATATATATATAATTAATATATTCGTTCAAGTTCAATTGATTCTTCACATTTAAAAATATAGCAGCTGCTCTAGATCGGCAAGTAGCAAGCCGCCATATTTCGGTCCTCTGCTTCGATCGCCCGAGAAGCACCGAAGGAAACTTAAAAGCTATAAACGAGGAAGGAAAATAAAGGCGGTAACTAACTAAAGCGAAATACAAAAGTCTGCCAGAAGGCTCCCATTACAAGTCCAATTGCAAGCCGGTATCGGTGGCACCCTGCAGTGCTTCCTATATCTGTCACACTTCCTTCGCCGTCAGTTTATCGATAAGTTCCTGGAGCGGGGCCAGCTCGCGCCGCTCGATCAGATTGAGCTCCTGCACCAAGAAGATTAAGTGTTTGAAGGATGTGTTGAGGTGGGCCTCCTTGCCCAGCGTCACCACCTCAGTGAAGTGCGCCTACAACCGGAACAGACGCTTCAGTATGGTCTTTGCGGAGAAGTGAAAGTACTTTGGAAACGGCTCACCGATTTTCGATGGAAATAGGGTCTCGTCGTTCAGCTGGTCCTGTATCCAGGTCACAAGATAGTCAATGTAATTGAGGGCACTGAACTTGATGTACTTCTTCACGGTTAGGCCGTCGGCCCAGTGAAATTCCTATTTTGGGCCAGCCACAGGTCTCCTCCGTGAAGAACTCCGTAAAGGTGTTGATTTGGTTAAAGAAATCGACGGTGTTAACGGCCACCCACTCATTCAGATCCTCGCCACTCATCGTTGCCCGATCTCAGCATGGCCGCCACATGATTCATGAGATCATGCTGCTTAGTGTCCTCCGGAATGTTCTTCTTCGGATCGATGGTCTTGCTGGAACGGAAGACGAACAAAAAGTCCATGGCATGCAGTTCTGGCGCTCTGCTTTTCACCTGCTACAAAGCCCGTTGTGAAGGCTTTTTCAGATAGTGCTACTCTGCCTTTCCGGATATTCTGGGACGCGTCAGTCGCTGAGTTTCGTCGTGTTTCCCAGCAATTACTGCCGAATACTAATCAACAAAATCGCTGGAATTTGCAGCAGCTTTATTTCTCGGGCAAAGAGCACATGAAATTCCAATTAAATTATTTATTTATGTTGTGTTTATAACCGAAAAACAAAATTTTATAAATAAAAAAAAAAAAAATTTTTTTATACATTATTATTAATCTTATTTATAGTATAGAGATTTAAACACCAAAATTTTCGTGCTTAAACCCACATGTGTTTATTAAATTGGTTATTTATTATCACTTGTCAGATTGGCAGAATAGACCACTGTGCACCACACTCCTTTAGAAAAAATCTCTCTCTAAGTCAACTCCCAATACCATAAAGAAACTAACTATACAAAATCTACTTGATTTTTCAATCACATAAAATTAAAAATGAACAAAACAACGAAAACTATAGGGTAATCGATTCAACAAAATACAGATGATATGAAAAATATGAGAGGGGTTTAGCGTTGAATGAGGGATTTTTCTTATTTTGAAAGAGCTCTCTTTTGATATACAGTGTCAATTTTTGTAACTTGATCCAACGGTGAGAAACATGGAAGTTGTTGTTTCTCCCACCGGTCGATTTAGCTCCACTCCATAACATTTTGCTTTAGGACCTTTTAGCTCACATTGCTCTTTCGGGTGTATTTTTTTGGTGGCGCCAGACGACCGTCGTTCGTGCCCAGCCGTCCATAAAGAAAGGCAACAACAACATCTACTGAAAATAGGCGCCAAAGAGGAAACAAAAACAGACAGCCCATGCACAAAAAAAATAACTGTCGCAGTTAGCCGTGACTTCTGAACAGAGTATAAAAATTGTAATTGGTTCTTTAGTCGATTTTCTTGGGGCACTGAAAATACCGTTTTCGCTTACTCTTATTAACAGCTAATGAATGACCAGTCCCATAGTATTTTCGTTGCAACTAATTTAATTAAACAAATAGGAAAGTATCGTTCTAATGTGTTCTCGCCTTTGAAATACCCTGTATGAAAAAGATTTTTTAGTAAAATAAACGACAAAATTATGACTTTTGTATTTCAAAAGCGAAGCACTTCTGCACAACAATTGCCGCAACATCCACACTTATAGGTGGAACCCAATAGTCTACGGTTCACATATTCTTTTTATGCGAGCTAGGACAGGGTTCGACCCGTACAAAATCAACATTTTTTATGTTTTAATAAAATTATGTAAATACATTTTTGTTGCATGTTTTTTATTAATTTAATAATTAATTTTAATTGTTAACTTTACTTTACTTTTTTTATTCGACATCGGTTGTTTATTTTGAGCGAGACTAACAAAATGTGTTAAAATCTTAAAGTACTACATTATTCTAACAGTTTCTTAAACTGTATTTATGTTAAAAGGTCCTAATAATTGTCGCTGGGTGGGAAGGCCGTTACGATGAAGGCGGGAACGGCTACATACCAATGTTAATGCTCTAACGAGGTGATTTGGGTGGGTTGACAGCTTTGTGTAGTAATGTAATACATCTCTGACGGGGAGTATATTCAAGTCTCTCTGAATGTTTCCACTCCGAACGTACCACGGTGCCCCAGTGATAGTTCCCAGGATCTTTGATTGGGCTCTCTGCACTATTTCTACGTTGTAGAGGAGGACCTTGTAGTCCAGACTGAGGGGGAGCGGGAGTAAATAAGCCAATGCAGACTGACTTCAGCCTTAGGTGAGTTCGTTTTGCTTCAATATTCTTGCGACAGGTAAGCCTCTGTCGAGGTGTACGCCAAGATACGATACTTCTTCTGACTGAGGAAGCACTTTGTTGTTTAGTGTGAGGTTTGGCAAATTTCGTCTATTTAAGGTAAAGGTTACATGTTTACATTTTTGTCCGTTTACTTTTTTACGCCAGTCTGAGAGCCATATTTCTACTGCATCTAGATGGGCCGCAAGTTGCGCTGAAGCTTGTTGTGGACATTTAGTTCGGTTGAGGATCGCGGTGTCGTCGGCAAACGTAGACATAGTCAGTTGTCTGCTCGTAGGGATATCAGAAGTGTTGAGAAGGTATAGAGTTGGCCCGAGAACGCTGCCTTGAGGAACACCAGCTTCGATGTTATGTTCACCTGACATGGAAGTATTGCACCTCCTGTTATAAAGATATGACTTTTATGTTATGCGTGTTATTAGGGAGCATTGTTTTGATTTTATGAATAAGGCCGTCAAGCCATATCCTGTCGAATGCTTGAGAGACGTCCAGAAATACCGCAGTTCAGTATTCCCTATTTTCGAATGCACTTCGGATTTCTGATGTTATGCGGTTCACCTGTTCGATAGTTCCATGTTTTTCACAAAAGCCGAATTGATGTGCTGGGATACTATTGTGTCTTCTAAGGTATGGTATGATTCGGGTTAAGATGCATTTTTCGAAGAGTTTTGAAAGACACGAAAATAAACTTATTGGTCTGTAAAAGGGGGTGCGAGTGTGGACTTTTCCAGGTTTTGGTATCATTATGATGATTGACCTTTTTCCATCTCTTAGGGAAGCAGCCCAGTCTTGTCATTGCGTTGAACAGCTGGCATATGGTACATAATAGTTACATTGACGTAAGCCAATAAGAGTTGCTGTTGCAGAGCACTGAACTCAGATAAAACATTTATGTTAATTTTTATCACAAATAGCAATATCATAAAATAAAATTAAAAGAAAATAGTCGGTGCACGCGGCAAGAGTCAAACCGACGCCCTTGTGGGCTACATTGCATATCGTGTAACTTTAAGGCAAGTATGTAAATTACAACTTTATTGCTTAATAACTCCAATCTTCTTATTCAAATTTTCAGATAAAGACCACATCGGTATAATTATTCAATATCAAATTACTTTATATCGAAAGTTATTCCTTTTTTTATAATTTGTGATGGCGGAAATTGGCGTGGCCAAATTCTTAAACAAATTTGTTCTGCGTGTAGCATGTATGAATATCACCAATTTGGTAGCTCTACCTCTTATAGTCTCTGGGATTTGTTGCTTAACACGGACGCACAGGCGGGCAGATGCACAGACGGAAATCGCTAAATCGACTCGCCCGGTTATGCTCATCATGAATATATTTACTATGGGGTCGAAACCGCTTCCATCTCTTGTCCCCTATGGGTATTGAGAATAAAAGAATAATAATGTATTTCAAACCCAAATGAATACCTCAACACACACGACGAACACAGATTTTTCTTAATCCTATCCAAAAATTGCTACTAATATAGATTGACAAGTCATCGGCGGATAAGTGAACTTCACATTCGGACAGAGCACTAGGTCATCATTATCGTGTATGAAAAACAGTAAAAAACAGTAGCCTAAAAAAATTCTTTCTAATGAAATGAGTGTGCTAAATGAGTGTGCTAAATGTTGTGATGTTCCTAGAAACTACTGCCTGTAATCTGTTATTCAAGTACCTGAGAAATTATAGAGGTTTCTTAATTGACTGCATAGAATATCGTGGTTGACAGAGTCTAATGCATTGTTGTGGTCAAGAAGAGAAAAACGATACACTGTTGTTGTCCATTTGGTAAAGAACGTCGTCTACTGACTCAGTAATTACACATATGAAGCTCCTTTTGGAAAATGTAAATTTTCATATGCTAGTGATAACTCATCTTTAAAAAAAAAGTCCCTATCGAAATCACAATATGTTCTGATAGGATTTGTCTAAAGAATGTTATTGTTAAGGAGCTCGAAGATAAGAAAAACAAGACTTCTTATAGGAATAAGTATTTCTAATTTTATTTTATTCCATGTTCCTACATTTGCCCATTGCACTATGGTCCAGAAGTACATTTTTTTTTTTGCATAAATTCTACAAATAGAGTTACAGACCTAAAACTTAGCACATTGTGTTTTTTCAGAAAGATAATAATAATAATAATAATTTTGAGTCTGTGCGACCACGCCCTCTATTGCCTCCCATACAAACCGATTCGTAGTATTATCATTAGAAATTGAGTATAACGCTGAATTCAGACAATATATTTAATTTTTTTTCAGGAATAGGTAATATATGTTTTATAAATGTTATATATGGGTTCTGTCATCATATTCTTCTTCTTCTTCTTCGAGAGTTATTGTGCAGCCTTCGTTCAACTCCTCATCTGAATCACAATCGGATTGCAATTCCTTTTCCTTCAGAAGGAAGCCTCCAGAAGGCTTAATATATGTATGTTTTGGAATTGGTTTTTTTGTGTTTTTTCGTTCCCTTTCCTTTAAACAAACACTCCATAATAAGGGATCCGAGGAATCGATCACTCTGTGGAAAATGTCCGTAATGGTATTTTGCCTTGCCTGTTTGCAAAAGCTCTTCTTGCTGTATTACCGTCATTGCTATTCCCGCTACCATTCTGCTTTGGCACGCTTACTCGAAGAATACTCCTGAATATATTTATTTGCCATGCAATGCCATTTTTTTATTTTCATTTTGTATGATATATTCAGGACAAATTCTAGATATCGAATCCAAGCATATAGAGGACTCACCCCAAATTTTAAAGCTTCAAGCTTCAAGACTGATCTGAGACTTGAACGTCAGGTGATTTTACTTCAAACTTCTGCTTGTATGCACTTTGTCCAGTTGATCCATCAAAGCCATAACTGCAAATTATATTTACTACAGAACTATCCAGAGATTGCTTAAAAACATATTTTTGCATTTCAATTATTCGCTCTGCAGAATGATTCAATAGGTTTTGAAGTGACACTTGAGCAGTAGTTCTGTAACTTCTATACCCATCGGGCGACACTGCGTTTTAGCTTCTATTACTTGACTGTAGCTCGGATAGATGTCACTTTGATGATTTATTTCAAAACCCTACTATTTACATATTGCTGTTAGGCTAAAGAATTTTCCAGGATGTGGCGTCGGTTTTTGGATTTGAATTGGCTTTTTCAATTCTGTTCGGTATTGAGCATGTGTTGTTATAATTTATTTAAGGGCCACGGTCACGTTTGTATTACATTCCTTCTTAGCAGAAACTGCTGCAGCAGGCATACGATGGGTTGTGTTGTGCTATTTAACATTCGCCAGCTCAGATGCCAATTTTTTTTTCAATCGTTATCCTGCGCTTCCATAAGACAAGGCTCGGAGTCCCGGTTTTTGTGGTGTCTTAAAGTTTTCACTTATTGTAACGGATATTGTAGAGGACATCCATTCAGTATGCTTTGACTTAAAACGTTCGACGAAGTTGCATTTTGGTAGTCTTTTCTTTATAAATGATTCAAAATTACTTGTTTTTTTTATTGATTTCTAAATTTGTATCATCTTTGACGTGGTAATGGCTAATTTTTTATAAATGCAATCTAACACAGATGATATTATGCGATTGTTGCTGAGCCAAATATCGAAAAGATCGCTATGTCGAAATTCGATCGTAGCTAAATATTACGGAATTGCGAGAAAAAGGGGACGAACGGTGAATTGTTGTTGATTGGCGATAAGGAACGACATATATTAGTATAAACTGACGTAATTAGTTTTTTTCAGCAGCCGTCATTAGTTTTATTCCACGAAACACTGCGTCCCTTGTGTTAATTTTCTATAAAATATACACATAAATTGAACATTAAACAAAACACAAACACTAAGACTACACATAAACAGATTATATTCAGTAAAAAATACATACCTTGATTTACAATTTGCATTACTATCAACAGTTTGTTCGGACAAAGAATATTTATTTTCACGCAAAAAAGTAAACAGAACAAATTGCCGCTAATTTGTTATTCCCAAACAGCTGTTCGATTGTGTGGTTGGAAAGCTCATAAAAAGCTTCAATGAAGCTGTAAAGCATATTTTTTTTCTTTTGTTTTGTTTAGGTTTGATGTTTTAACTTTAAGAATTTTAAATAAAAAATTCAAAACCTTAACATAAAAATTTCGAATTTATGCCAAAAAAATCAACTTCTGGACCTTAGTGCATTGTGTTAATTTATTAAGCATCAATAGTTCTCAGCGCAAGCTAATGACATTCTCACGTATCGCTCCCATGTTTGGGAGTTATACATCTGGGCCCAGATCCTAAACTTGATTTTATCGATCATATTTCGTGCATGCTGAATAAAGGCAGGGGTGTGATTGGATTTCTCAAACGGTGGTCGAAGACTAAGACTTCAAGAACATCACAATGCATGATGGTATTAAGGTACTTGTTATTAGTTGCCTAAGGTATATACATTTTTTTTTTTTTATTTTATTGTATAAGTTTTTCAACATAAACATTGTGATCAGTCTTTTGTTTATATTTGTCATTTCAAATTTTATAAATTTTATCCATCTATGTTGCAATTTCCGAATTTTCTTTTTATAGTGATCGCTTTTAGCAAATCGTATATTTTTGGTAGCCATTACCCTAACTGTTTAATATTAAATTATTAACCACGCTATAAGGTCATGTTTTTAGAATACTGATATTGGAACCTGTTCATAAGATTAAGTCTTGCTTTGGTCTTTAGTGAAGAAAAGGTCAAGCGGAATGTTAATGTGAAGACTGGCGTAAAGTACAATACATAAACTGTCGTCGTGACTAGAACATAAACCAGTTAGAATGCTAATGGTGCATCGGAGGACCTGACACCAGACTCTGCTGAATGAATGAATATGGGAGTCAAAACATTTACTGAATCTATAGGGGTTTTGGAGGAACACAGTCTTTGCTAGCCGTGATTTCACCAATACACCAATTGTGGCTGTGGGGTCTCCGGACTTGCTTGCACCTGACGCAAGCCGTCTGAAGCGACGCCGGAGGCCCTCATGCATGAAAACAAATTTTGGAGCGGCATAAAATTTGTAAGGCAACCTTTGAGTAAGACTGTTTGCAAATTTTAGCGCCAAAAAATTTTCTTAATCTCTTAAAAAACTGTTATTATATAAAAGGTGTTAATGAACATGGGAGAGTTGTCCTTGGTTAGGAAATCTTTCGAACAGTTTTTATCCGGCACTTGCACTACCCAATTCTTACCTTGTCCAGCTTTGAGAGCCGATCCACCTTGCTGGTCGGCACTGAGACTGTGGCCAACTGCATCATGTTCAGCGAGAGTCTGACTACCACCGGGAGGGCTGCTTGGTCTGAAAGTGCTTCAGCGACCTCCTCCCTGGTGACCTCCACGAACGACGACTTGGGCGTGACACTGCCGATGTCCTCCACGAAATTCTCTCATTGAGTGTCAAATGCCTTAAGAGTTTAGGTCTTCAATCCAGGGTGACACCAATATACCTGTACTCCTTGTCCTGGGGTACCAAAGCGCCGTGAAGAAAAATTCCAGCTATATCTTCTATCCAGGATGACACCAATATACTTGGGTACCAAAGCCCCGTGAAGAAAAATCCCATGGAGGATTACTTTCTCGTAGAGAAAGTTACTACAACACATTTCTCTGGGTTAATGGCAACGTTCCATCTACAGGATCTAATTTGTGGTTGTGGGTGGAGGACCTATTTACGTTTGCATAGAAGCCTCTGATGCTAGACCCTATCAATAGCTTGCTGTATGTTAAGAAAGGCTGCCACTGTGTTCTCTTTGCACTGGATACATCGAGGATAAACTGTCCCACACGTTAAAGTTGTTCAGAGGTTTCGTGGCCCTTCGAAAGGCAAACTAGTGCCTCAGGATAGCTTTCTGGACCTCGAGGTTGGAGAAGAGGAGCTATAAGATCCACCGTTCAATAAGCAAACTAAATGCAGGCAGCAAACTGCTTGCTCGATATCTCTCTGCCTCATGAATAGGCTTCCGACTTTTGTGCAACATAAGCACGTTTGCTGTTTTTCCAGATCCTCGGGAAGTGTCTCAGTCTCAGAAATGCATTCATGATAATCAGGAGCAGGAAAAGCAGTTCGTGGTCAGGTAATAGCTTCATCATACGGTTTTTTACGCTGTTCGGACCAGGGGACTTACGGTTTTAAGCTTCTCTATTATGCTTTTGATTTTGTCAAGAGTTATTGAATGTAATGGACAAGACATTTGATGCTGATTACAGATTTTCTCCATTCTTTTAGCGGAATCACTATTCCACACTGTCTGTAATAGATTCTGACCTGTCAAGTGGGTAGCGGGCTCATGATCCATCAGCACAAGATCTGGAACTTATCTACCCTTAAACTTGAACAGAGCATCATTGGAGTCTTGGATAGGTGAGGCCTTCTCCATCTCCTTATCCAAGATGTTTTGACGACGAACGTTGAGTAACTTCCTAACACTACTTCCCAACCCGCGATACATCCTATTCACTGTTGGGTACAACTTGCTTACTTAAGTTAACTTAGTCTTAAGCGGTTCTTCAGCAAAATCAGCGCTCGCAGAGTCTGAGACTGCGGTGTGAAGGAAGCAAATGCATAACGCAGCTAAATTAATCACACGTAGAGGCATTAAGATTGTGATTCTAGCATCTTGGACCGAATGAAGTTGAGTCGGGCTATAGTGGTGGTAGGTCGGGCTGTTGACTAAGATCGCAGCTCCCCGGAGAAATCCGAAATACTGAAGTATAGATATAATGCTCATATCTATCTGATGTGTTTGTAAGAATACCGAGAGTTTTTCTCTGTTGGCAACGACGCTCCTGGCATTCCAATTTCCAATTTGAATGGACATCATTACGTTCCCATATAGGGCGCACGACGGGGAGGACCCAGAATTGGGAAGGCTTGGTTAGAACTTCACGGTGCATGCTGAGAAAGGGGGGACTTTATCCCAAGGATTTTGAAGCTTGCCTAGACTGCCAGGACGCATTCACATTGTTGATGACTTTCAACCGCTGATTTGGCCAGAGGGATCTTAGTCAGCCTTTGTTGCATCTTAAGGAGATTGCCTGCCAATTCGGTTGATCATGAGGGCATTCTTGTTATTCGGGTCCTGCTTAAGGTCAACAAACCTAATTTTAGATCTGGTCCAGTATCAACATTCTCAAGCCCGTGTTGTGGGCTTTGCGACGTCCCATCGATTGCTGGAGGTTGACAACAGTGTGTCCAAGCTTTTTGAACTTAGCCAAAATAAGGTCGGTCCTGAGAAGTATTAAAGGCGAAAAGTTCTGGCATTTTATATTTTGTCCATTCTTTTAATTTAAGGACAACTTTTTATATATGTATAAGGCTTGAATCATGATCTGACCAGCGTTCGCCGAAGACAAGTCGAACGACGTTTCCTACGACTACTATCAGTTTATTCTGACTACATCTTTCACAGTTCGCAAATAATTTCAATCCATAGAGGGAAAATTACACATATTTTAAATGGATGTTGGTGGGCATAATACGTTTTGATGTTGAGAGTGATGTTATATTTAATGCCATAGGTCTTACCTATGGTAGTTATAACATGATCAATAAGCCTTTCTTCTTAAAAGCCTTGAGAGAATAATCGACTAAGGTCAAATATGAGAAGCGCAGAACGCATATACAATATAAATCAGACGAATCAGCGCTACATATCGTAGCAAGTCACGTAAACAAGAGGTAAAGAATTACTGTCTAATAGTGTTTCTAGATACTAAAGGTGCATTCCACAATGTACTCCCCACAGCTATCGCACAGTCGAGCACCAAATAGTGGAGCTAATTCATAAGCTGCTCACATGCAGTATGATGACAGCGACAGTCGGTCGCTCAACGCACCCAAGAAGAGTAGACAGATAAACTCCGCAAGGAGAAGTGATTTCCCCTCTGATATGGAACGTAGCAGTAAGCAATCTGCTACGCAATTTAGAGGGGGTCGCATATGCGGATAATGTTACCATCATCCACCACAAACAAAACCGCTAAGCTTAAGCAACTGGATTGGGAGTCAACTCAGCAAGAACTAAGCTCAAACTTTTCACAAATAAGTAAAAGTTTCCCACATTAAACCTTCACACTTTACACAATTTAAATATCTCCTTCAGCGTTATTTCAAATATTTAGGGTTAGTACTTGACAGGGGTTAGTACTTGTTTGAGAGAACAAAGAAAGCAACCACAGCTCTCTAGTCTTGTAAAAAGTCATAGGTGTTAATTGGGATATCTCCCCTCTTATTGTAAACTAGATCTATACGGCAGTAATAAAACCAACCTCACTCTATAGAGATATGATGGCCTGCTCTTAAACAGACATAAAAAAAACTTAATAAAGTACAACGATCGGCTTCGCTATGCATACAAACGAACCGTTATATGCAAAAGTTTTATTTGTTCCTTATTTTCATATTTTCATAATTTGTAGATTTATATTTGTAATAAGTCTTAGAAGTTTATCTGTGCAGTTCGAGGTAGCGGCAGAGCGGAGCGAAGAGAAGGGAGAGGAGGAGGAAACGTCGAACTCGTTCAAAGCCGCGGTCGTGCGAGAAGACAGTGAAAGCCGAGCTACGTGCACACAGACACCCACACAAGTGGGCCAGGTGGAGTGTGCTTGCGTCGAACGGAGTGACCGCGTTTTCATGTGACGCTCCGCATGTGACCCAGAGAGGGGGCCACTGCTCCGGAAGAGGCGACTATTAGATTGAGACAACGAGAGATTTTGCGCCGGCGGTACTTACGCGTTCTGCCCGGGTCGGCTATGCACCGTTCCCAACGTCCGGACGGCGGTCTTCACTTTATCGGAGAAGGGTGAGTGGGGCGGCCGACACGATGCAGCAGGTTGTGAGGGTGAAGGGTAGTTTATTTACATTAATGTATCATACATACGTAATTATACTAGCCATACGCACCAAAGATAAAAGCTATTGTAAAAGCTTCAAAGATCGGAGCTTTTGACTATTTATAGCTATGGTGTATCGATAGCTATCGAAGCTTCCATATCACGGCTGATCGTGGAACACTAATGGCAACGCTATCCAACACCCACGCACAGGCCAAGCCGAGCCTATTTTCCGGTTTAACCATTCTCTCATTCTATTGAAATCGGTGCGAAGGAAAGATCCGAAAACGGCTAAGTGCACGTGGATTAAATTTTCTCTCCAACCTCGCAGCACTATACCAAGCTTTTCCATAATCAAATCGGCAGCAATAAGAAGCTCAAAACTGCCAAGAAAAGTGAAACAGTGGTCGTGATTTAGAGTAAAGGGGTAAGAATAAAGTGAAATGGAGAAACAAATTGGATAACTGTGCTTTTCCAGACGGAGTCCCGAGTTAGCGCGCCCACGCTAGAAGGGCAAAATCTTTAGCTGGGAGATCCAGCCAAACCAAAACAAGGGCTGCCGACCAACGTTGTTGTTGTTGATCGCGCCGTCTCGCATTGGGCTGGCCACGGTCGTTGCTGCGTCGTTGTATTTACCGGCCACGGCTGCTGCTACGCGCGTTTATACCGTGTATTTTGGAGATTGGCAAATGGCAGAAGGTCATTCACCTTACCGGATCAACGATTAGGAAAATACTCAGTGATTTGATGGGCGGTTGACCGCATACATAATCACATATATCATCGGATTGTATATCCATAATCTTAGTTTTATTTTTAGAGAGACTTTACTTATACTTTAATTTTGTTTTCATGTGCTGCTGAGGATTTTGGCTTTTCATATTTGTTCTAACTTTCTGCCCTTATCAGCCAGAGTCACCGCGATTTCTACGGGCCCGTCGACGTCAAGGAACTTGGTCGTAAGTACGGCATAGCCGATACCTAGAATATATGAGAAGCCACTGTCAGCAGATATTAAGCGCCTTTAGGATCTGTATGAAAAAGCGATCCTTTATTTTCTAACATTTAACTGTCAAAGCAAATATCACGTATGGATCTAAATAGCTTTGAATATGTATGTATAATCCTAGAATTACGTAAACATTATATTTGGAGTCTAAAATTTATTGAATTATAACGAAACTGAAATCATGAATACGTAGTATTATTTTTCTAGGCACCTTAAGTTATCAGCACCTCGGATGTGTTCAAAGCAGTAGAACGCTGAGATAAATTCCACCTAGTTTCTCATATTAAATTTGTTTATGTCGTTACAAATACAACGTTTTCGGGTTTCCTAATTTCCTCCCTATACTCTGTCTACAAATAATTCGAGTAGCGTTAATGTCTTAAGAGTTGCAAGAACCACGCCACTTTCCCTGAGCACAGCTGGACCCCTTCGTAGACAGAGAGCAACTCGAAGGACATATACCGTCCGTTACAAGGTCATGCCAGCTGATCTACTGGCCAGCTAACGCTAGTGCTCGAAAGCGCGAAATGCGCTTTGAAGCTTCCGCACTGGAACGGCTAGAGGGCGCTTTCTATGCCCGGATCGCAAATCAAGCGTGCGGTGTGGGCACTGCTTACATACCGGCGGTCACTGACAAATGCTACCTGCTACGAGCTGCACTTGTCGGTCGGCACCGGAAATGTATCATACCTTTTCGAGCGGCTGCCTGAATCCTTTGGCAAGGAACCCCGAAAGCTAAGCAAAGCACTCCGGAAGCGATCGAGGTTGTGAAGGTCACGGAGTAGACCAACCGCCAACCCCACCCCTATGCGGCACACCTTAAAACGGGTCTCTGGCGACCGAGGCGTGGCGGTATATCCCCCATTGACGCAGTCGAGGAGAAATCCCCGGCCAGCGATGGACGCCCCGAAAACTTCTTATCCCCCTTCGCAGCGCCATTCCCTTTATTGGACGGCGTCATATTCTAACAGGATAATGTCTTCAGGCTGCATGCAAGCCTGATTACAAAAATCCACTCAGCGTCTGCGCCACACTGGCCGAAGGGATAGTCTGTGTCTGTGTCATATCGACCGGCAGCAGGGTTAACATGCTGCTATACAACAAGGAATGTCAAGCAATAACATATTTACTCCAGGTGGCAGCCACTCAGGTGGAAGTCACCCCGCGGCAAGGGCACGGATTCTGGAGGCCCTAACTTTCATTCCACCAAATAAAAGGCATCGAACAACTTGGCCGACGCCCCAAAACAAGCGACAAGTGATGAAGCTTACATCGACCTAAGCCTCTTTCAAAAAGGCTCTAAATTCAAAAGAACGTCATCAGGTGTCAGCGCTGCCGCGCACTCCCACGCGTCGGAGGCAACGCAGGAGAGCATCGTGATGGAAACCGGCGTAGCCACCGCCACCCCAAAAAGAAGCAGGGACTCACCAAGTCCCGATGGTCCACCCAAAAAGGTCAAGGCGCCACATCTCCAGATCGTGGAGACGGGACAGATCCTTGACGACCTGTTGTCGAAGGTGAACGAGCAGAAGGTTCGCAGCATCAATCAGACGATGAAGAACGCCTTCGCGAGGCCGAAGGAACTCCAGGTGGCAGTGCAGCAGCATGCCACGGCCGCCCCTCGTACCGTCACGGTGGGTCGGACAACCGCAGGGCGCCTGCTGTCTCCAAACCTGCCCCTAGGGCGGAAGGGATGCGCAAGCCCCGGGACAGCAGACAGCGGGATGCAAACGATGACGGTGAGAAGCAAGGAAGTTGCAGCCAGTTGTCAGACCTGAGAAACTGCGAGTCCAAGGTGCGCCGAATCACTTACTGTAATTTTCTGCTCTCCAGCCAGAAGCAGCGCAGGGAGCGCAGAGGCCATGAAGGACAGCATCGAAAGTGTCCTCTGACGGAACATGGCAGTATGCGAGTGAGATGCCTGGAGCTTGGGCACATTGCCACCAGGTGCAAGAGCCCTGTGTAAGTGCGGCAAAGCAGGGCACAAGGCAGAGGCCTGCAGTGCGCAAGTGCGAGGCACACTCTGAGCGAACCGTATAGGGACAGAGAAGGCGGCGAGTGGGCCAAGGATCGGACTGGAAAAGCGGCTATCTGGCTCTGCTGCGGCAGGCAGCGGCTGATGTCCGCCAACCTGTCAGCCGACGGAAATCGGGGCTATACGGTTTAAAGCTGCTACCTGGACCCTAGTCCCACGCTTGAGGCGTTCTGTAGGATCCTCGATGACCTTTGCTGCGACCTTCGAGGGCGGAACAACGCCATAGTCTGTGGCGATTTCAACCATTGGGCTCAGGAGTGGGGCTCCACCCGGACCAACGTCAGAGGCCGGGCCGTGTTGGAGGCGTTTGTGTCGACCGACGTGGTGCTCCTGAACGAGGGTCACCGGCACACGTTCTTCAGAGGAGGGGCCGCGTCAATCATTGACCTCACATACGCGAGTGCCCCGATCTCCCGGCACACCAGATGGGGGGTCAGTAAAGTATACTGCCGGGTCCGCGTACTGGTTGCGCGCAATCCGAGTGGCGAGCGCATGCCGGACCATCTCGGATGACACAGTGCTAGACATAGCCGTGCTAGTCCCACTGCAGGAGTTGGTACTTGAAAAGACCGAGCTGCGTGGCAACTTTGCGTCGGAAGGAGTCGGAAAGACCGAGCGCAAAAACGGCGCCAGAAGAAGGAGCTATGCGAGCTGGCAGACCAGGTGGGATGCCTCGTCCAAAGGAAGATAGACCCACAGGCTGATCCCCATCATACAGGACTGGATGACGAGGAAGCACGGCTAGGTGGACTTCCACCTAACACTGGTGCTTAGCGTGCACGGTTGCTTTCGCAGCTACATCAAGAGGTTCGGCCACGACGACGAGGAAGGCTGCCCCGGGTGCGGAAATGGGATCACGGAGGATCACTAGCAATAATATACAATAAATTACACAAAGTTTAGGAACTGCGACGGGGCAAGAGCCCGCATTGTGCGGTACGGCCGTAAGGCATTGCTTCACACAACGGGAAGCTCAGCCCGTCCGCTCCTTCCTCCTTCTCTCCAGGGACCTCAGCGACTTCAGGACATTGGCCGAATACTCAGCCACCGCGTCCCATGCTTTCTGATCCGCTAATATCAGCGGCACCAGCGTATCCACGCCTATGGCCGTCCCTGCTTTCGCCTCCAGCGTCGTCCTGACCTCTTCGTAGCACCGACAATCGAAAAAGACGTGGTGCGCGTCCTCCAAAAACCCTGAGCCGAGCTCCGGTCAGGTAGCTGCGAAAGCAACCGTGCACGCTAAGCACCAGTGTCAGGTGGAAATCCACCTGGCTGTGCTTCCTCGTCATCCAACCCTCTATATTAGGGATCAGCCTGTGGGTCCATCGTCCTTTGGAAGAGGCATCCCACCTGGTCTGCCAGCTCGCATAGCTCCTACTTCTGGCGGCGTTTTTGCGCTCGGTCATTCCGACCCCTTCCGACGCATGGTTGCCACGCAGCTCGGCCTTTTCACGGACCAACTCCTGCAGTGGGACTAGCCCGGCTAATACTAGCACTGTGTCATCCGAGATGGTCCTGAATGCGCTTGCCACTCGGATCGCGCACAACCTGAACGCGGACCCGACTCCCCGCATATAGGACTTCTTCTCAACCGCCTCCGTCCACTCCGCCGCAGCGTACAGCAGTTGGGAGGTGACAACGCTGGCCAGCAGCTTCCTGGTGGTCTGCTTGGGTCCTCTCACGTTCGGCAACATGCGGGAGAGCGCTCCTGCAGTCCTGCAGGCCTTCTGCTGGGCATACTCGAGGTGCGCCTTGAATGACAGCCGGGTGTCAAGGAGAACGCCGAGGTATTTGATAGCCGTCTGCGAGGCTATCACGGCTTCACCAACGCGGATTTCCGCCGTTTCCACCGCTTACCGGCTGGATATCAGCACCGCCTCCGTCTTGTGCGCTGCCAGCTCAAGGCCCGCCCTTGAGAGCCACTGTTCGATAGCTCCACTTTCTCCTCCGCTGCCGCCCGCTCCTTCGCCACCGCAACCACAGCGACTTCGTCGGCGAAACCTACGACGGTGGTGTCGGTGAGCATCGGGAGTCGCAGAACCCCGTCGAACATGACGTTCCAGAGAAGGGGTCTCAAAATGGAGCCCTGCGGGACTCCGGCCGAGACTTGGTATGCCCTGAAACCCGACTGCGATGCCACCGTGAGCACCCTTTCACTGAAGTAGCTCAGTACTGCGCATAGTAGGTACCCGGGAATTCCCAGGGCAGCCAGGGCTTCCAGCGTTCGACTCCAGTTCGCGGTGTTGAAGGCATTCCGGATGTCCAGCGTAGCCACTAGGCCTTTCCACCTCGTACCGGCGATCGCCGACTCGGCTATCTCCTTCACCTTCTCGATGGCGTCTAGCGTCGACCTGCCCTTTCTTAAACCGTACTGGTTCGGGGAGAGCCCGCCAGCCTCTTCGATTGCCTCACCCAACCTGGCTGCCGTGGTGCCCGTCAGGCAGATTGGCCTGATGGCTCCCCCAGAGGTTTGCCCGGCTTGGTTAGAAGCAGCAGCCAATAGTGCTTTCACCTCTCCGGGAAAATCCCCTCTCTTAGGCACCTCGAGTACATTATGGCGTACTCCTTCGGGTGCAAAGCGATAGACAGCTTCAGCGCTCGGTTGGGTACAGCGTCCGGTCCGTGCGCCTTCTTGGGGTGCACGCTTTTATCCAGCCGGAGTACCTCCTCTTCTGCTATTTCGCAGTCGTCGTTGGGGTGAAGTCCTGCGCTATGCTGCATGGTCACCGGTGCTACTCTCGGGAACAGAACCTGAATAATGCCATCCAGGGCTTCTGGATCTGACGAGGCGGAGCTATCCGCTTTCTTTCCTTTAACGACCATCCTGTACGAGCCGCCTCGCTGCGCTCTCCGACTAGCTGCGTCCTCGCGAGCGGGTCAGCAGCCTTCGAGCGCGTATGCAGGTTGATCGGAGGTCGGCTATCATGTCGCTCCATCAGAACACCGGCTTGGGGTTTCCGCGAAAGTCACCTCGTCACCTCATACCCCGGTCACAGAGGTGCTCCAGAATGGCAGCCATCTGGTTCGCAGTCTCGTTGGCTCCCTCCGTAGCTTCGATATCCATACCCGCCAGCGCGCTCGCGAAGGTCCGGGTGCACAGAGTGTCCTGCCAGTACGCCTTTGTGTGTCGCCTTTGTACGTCTACCGTACACATGATCGCCCCATGATCGCTTCCGGTGTATAAGTCGCTGACCCACCACCGGCGTGCCGGGAGATCGAGGTACTCGCGGTCGATGATTGACGTGGCCCCTCCTCTGACGAACGTGTGCCGTCGGTCGGCGCAAACGCCTCCAACACGGTCGGCCTCTGGCGTTGGTCCTGGTGGAGCCCCACTCCTGGGCCCATGCGTTGAAGTCGCCACCGACTATAGCGTTGGTCCGCCCTCGGAGGTCGCCACAAAGGTCGTTCAGGAACTTGCAGAACGTCTCAAGCGTGAGGCTAGGGGCCAGGTAGCAGCTATAGACCATATAGCCCCGACTGTGTAGCCATGCTGTCCGTGGAGGACCACCGCCATTCCTTTCCGAGCCGGCATCCTTTGATGCCGGATCGCAGCGTAGCCTCTCTTATGGCTCCTTTGCTGGGGAGGCGCACTGGCTCATTCCAGCAGGCGGTTGCCTTGTGCCCTGCATCACCGCACCTGATGCAACACCCGCTCCTGTCCACCGGGCTCTTGCATCTGATGGCAATGTGCCCAAGCTCCAGGTACTTATAGCAGCGTGGGGGACCCTCACGCTCTCGCACCCTACATCTGGTCCATCCAATACGGACCACCCCAAGCCTCTAGACGTTTTTGGCCATGGAGTTCAGCCGGCTGATCACCGCCGTTTTGGACTCGCCGTATCCGGGGCGGACACTCTGGACCTTCACGGCTCCTTCACTGAGCTGGTACTGCTCCATGAAGGCGGCGCGGATTTCGCTCTCCGTCGTGATCGCATCGAGATCGCGGATCTCGAAAACGCTCACCTTTGCCTCTTTAGTCAACCACGGCCCGACGCTGCGTTGCCGAGTACCTTTTCGATGCTGTTCTCCATGGCCGCTGCGCTCCCTGCGCTGCCTCTGGCCACCTCCAGCAGAAGGTTGCCGTTAGTGGTACGGCGCACCTGCAGCCGACTGACTCGCAAGCCATCGCTCTCCCTCCGCCACCTATCTATTTCACCACTACACAACAATTTCATCATAACCATTTATTGCATCATCTCATTGCAGACATGATCACTTCATTTTTTTCATGATTCTGTGACATAACTTAACATAAGAGTAATCCTTATTTCATTTTTATTTTTAACATTTTACTTTTCTTTTTATTTCTATTTGCCATCAATAAGGCATTATTTTATTTGTATCTTTTCTCATCTCTTCGTACCATAACTCTCTCCATCAATATATCTTCATCACTTTACATCCTCAGGCTCTTACTGCATACATTGAAACACACTCTGCGTCCCGGTTCTGCTGAACCCAATTTTCCCCCCATTATTCTTTGGAACTCTATTGGCCGTGAAATTCATCGCCAACTGACCCTCTTTTAATTTCTATTTGCACTATCTTATACTCTAAAGATAGGATGGTAAAAAACCACTGAACTTGCCTCTAATGTCTATATGCACTGTATGCTATGGCATGGAAACTTTAGGTATCGGGTGGAGTTCTATTTAGGCCTTACCCGCGGTCGATTTTAAAAGCTAACATGTGATGTAATTTTTAAAAATTTTTCGCACATGTTTGGAAACCAATCCTCCATCGGCTTGGACCGTTTCGTTTATGACGTTATCAGATACAAGGATTTTATTAATTCGGAAAATCAAGGAACGAATTGTCGAAAATAGGAAGGTAACATAATAAATTGTGTCAGTTGCCGTCTGTGGAGTGGCAATTCGCGGGTTTGATCTTATTTCACTATATTACATTTTATACCATAAATATTTAAAGCTTGACTGCAGGACTTATATATATTGCACGGAAACCTTTGGACCACCTTTGCAGTACCTTCTTGAGTCTACTTAAATACTCCTGTTTAGTGCCAGCCTCAATTAAAACATCGTCAATATAAAAAATTGGCTACGAATATGCCACTTCACCCAAGGCTCACCCAAGAGAAGATGCGTAATTGTTACCCCAAAAGTACACCTTTTGTTAACTTTTATATTTCTTAATAGGCGTAGGTCAAAGTACCTTTAACCTAATACCCTTTTTAAATTGGCATTAAATTCACGATAATCGAAACATAAATGATCACTGCCAACGTTTATTTTACCCGTTCACCAGTAATTTGTCTCTAAGCTTAATCCTGTTGTTTAGTTCACCAGTTGTGAATTTTTTTTCCACCTCTGAAGAAAGTATGTCATGATAAATGCAAAGCACTGAATGGGACAACTCCGAAACCATAAAGTATACAGACATATAAATTCTTGATCCGCAAAAACAGCCGAGTCGATCTAACCATTTCCGTCTGTCTGTCCGTGCGCCCGTCCGTGTGAAACAACAGATCTTAGGGACTATAAGAGCTATATCTATTGAATTTGGTGTTGTCACAGCATTGACATGCTGTGTCGCACACTTCCGCCTTATAAGTAACTTTATAAGCGATAGTTGTAAAAATAAAATGAAACTTGCAATTGCTCGTGTCGGCTCCGGCATCGGGCACCAACTTTTGGATTTACTTTTTTTTTGTGGTATTGTTATTTTTGGTAGTTTATTTATATAATTGATATGTTTCATGTGCGCTGAGTGCTGTGCAGCAGCGCATCTATTTGCCTTACGTCAATGTGACTAAATGTGTATAAAATTTAAAAACATTTTTAAAAATAATTCAAAACAAGTAATAAGTGAATATAGATAATAATATTAAAGAAACTGTTGATTTTGTGCGTGTTGAACCATGTCCTAGCTTGCACAAAAAGGTTACATGAACGTACCGTATACCATTATGCCACACATATAACTGAGAATGAGGCAATTCTCATAATAATAAGGTCTTTACTTTTGGAATAAAAAAAAAAAAAACTATAAAACTAATTGCTTCTTTAATTTCATATAGATTTTAAAATTATTATTGTTTTTGGCATACAGATTAATTAAAAAATATAATTCGATGCTTTTTGATCTGAGACAGAAAAAATGTTTGCTTTGTGATCGGGGGAGGAAATCACCCTATTCTTTCTTAACATTTTTTTATATGCAAGAGTGTCATTTGAGGCGCTAAAATTCTAAATGATGCTCAAATAGAGAGAAAACGATTCTGCCTTTGGACTTAAGTACGGATTGCCAAGGAAAACTTTATTAATGAAATCAAAAATTTTACATAAAAATATAAATATATCCCACTGTATCCCACAGAGCCGCGTGTCTACGGGGCAGCGAGAGATTCGCTTGATTGAACAAAATAAGACGGTTCAGAGGCGCCTTTACCGAATGAATTTGAAAGAAAAAGTAATAGTAAGACATTCCATTAAAGAGCTGTTGGATGCAAACACCCCAAGTTCCCACTCCTCCCAGTTCCTCTCCTTTCGCAAGTCCGATGTTACTTGTCCGTAAGAAAAATGGTACAGACCGTCTGTGTGTTGATTATCGGTAGCTTAATGCCAATACTGTTTCCGACAAGTACCCGTTGCCACTTATATCTGACCAGATAGCTAGGTTGAGTGGTGCTAGGTTTTTTACGTGCATTGATATGGCGAGTGGCTTCCATCAGATCCCAATACATACAAGGTCTATTGAACGGACAACGTTTGTAACCCCAGAAGAGCAGTATGAATAATTGGCTATGCCTTTTGGGCTTAAAAATGCGCCTTCTGTATTCCAAAGGGCTGTTAATCGTGCCCTCTGACTTATACATATCCCATTGTTTACATGGAAGATGTAATAATAGTTGCACGTACAAAGGAGGAAGCTTTCGACAGACTACGAATTACTTTACAAGCACTCGCCGAAGCAGGATTTTCTTTCAAGATAAAAAAATGCTCCTTTCTTAAATCTTTGGTAGAATATTTGGGCTTCGAAGTTATAGCAGGTGAAATTCGACCGAATCCTAGGAAAATACAAGCTCTTATAGATTTAACCTGTTTTTACTATCTTCGATCCACAATTTTCAATTGAGCGCGCAATTTTGTTGCACAAAATCGAACACAAGCCACAAGTTATCGAATATTTCAGCGGAATCACGTTACCAATCGTATGAGTTGGAAACACTTGCAGTTTATAATACTATTAAGCATTTTCGCCATTACTTGCATGGTCGACATGTTGTCTTTTTTACCGATTGTAATTCTCTCAAGGCATCTCGTACAAAAGCGGAACTGACTCCGAGAGTCCATAGGTGGTGGTCGTAATCTTTTGAGTTTGACATGCAGTATAGGCATGGTGAACGATTTGCTCACGTAGATTTTCTGTCTCTAAATCCCATATCGCATCAAGTCAAAAGGTACAGTGGAAAAACATATAAATTTCACAGAAATTACTGACAATTGGTTGTTAGCTCTTTCTGAGGATTTGGCCAAAACGTACGAATTAAGGGCAGCAACACTGTATAGAAAAATTCAAAGAAATGGGAAAACTCGTTGTCTCCCTATCATTCCAAAACCATTTAGGTAGTCAGCCGTAAACAATGTGCACGAGTCTATTAGGAACCTTGGTTGGGAAAAAACCCTTGAGAAAATGTACGAATACTATTGGTTTGACAAGATGTCCAAACACTTTCGCAAATTCATCGACAATTGTATTACATGCAGATAGTCAAAGCCCCCATCTGGTAAGGTACAAGACGAATTGCATCCCATACCGAAGGTTAATAACCCGTGGCATACAGTGCACATCGACATCACAGGGAAACTTAGTGGTAAAAATTAACAGAAGGAATACATAATCGTATCAATAGACGCCTTCACGAAGTTTGTTTCTTTGTCCCATACAGCTAGGCTAGATACAGAGAGTTGTATTAAGACATTAAGATCTCTAATATCAGTGTTCGGCGTACCTTCTCGTCTGATTGCAGATCAGGGACGTAGTTCCGTGATTTCTGCTCTGTTCAAAAGATAGATATGCATTTAATCGCAACGGGTGCTAGTCGGGCCAATGGCCAAGTTGAGCGAGTTATGAGTACTCTAAAGTCCATGCTAACGGCGGTTGAAACGGGTCAGAGGTCATGCCAGGATGCTTAATGTGAAATTCAACTGGCTCTTAATTTATCGCCCAATAGAGTGATTAAGGTTAGCCCTTTAGAAATGCTTATTGGCAAAGAAGCCGTTTGGTCCCGTACCTGTTCTTGAAAATAAGAATGATGTTGATATTGACTAAGTTAGAGAAATGGCGAAGAAAAACATGGAATGCCAAGTTCGATAAGGATAGATTTTAGATTTAAAATAGATAAGGCTACTATTGTAAGACATAAAGTTGGTGACCACGTCTTACTTAAAAACGAAGAGCGTCATCAGAAAACACTAGACCCTAAGTTTAGAGAACCGAACTATTGGAAGGAGATCGGTACAGACTTAAGGCATTAACTAATAATAGAACATATAAATATTCTCATAAGTTTTTGAGACGTATGCCTGAGAAGGGGATTACCACAGAGTTGGATAATGAATGTAATGATGAAGAGATCACAGAACTGAATGATGAAGACAGTAATGATGATGCCACAGATCAAGCTGTGATTTTTAAATAAAATAAAGACATTGTAAACGTCCGGATCTGTTCCATGTTTCATGCCTTTCTGTAGAGGTGGGTTCCCGAGTTATGTTGTTCGCTATTTGCTGCATAAATGCTGAATTTTTGGTAATGATGGACATTTGTTCTTTGGCCGGCTTATAAAAAAAACTGCGAGCTATTTGTGATGGCCGGTTGTCTGGATATAAGCTGTGGGCTAAATTAACTTGTTTGTTGACTGGCCAATTTATTTTGTGAATGACTGAGGTGAATAAAATGAAGAATATGATCGCTTTATGAAGGAGAAGGCTGAATAATTTTGATTGTTTGGATTTAAGTTGGTGGTAATCTGGATCTCATGGCAAACGTTGTATAAAAGTATAAAACAAAGATAAAATAAAATAAAATTAGGAGAATAAGAGAAAGAAATAAGTATTTTGTAAAACCTTTATTTTGTAAACTCACGAGGACGTGAGATGAGTAAGGAAGGCCGTGTCGCAGATTTTTTTGAATATTCAAATTATAACGAATTATTTGTTGGATACACTTGTTTTATTTCTAATGGTTTTTCCAATCTTTCGTGCGATGCAAATACACTTACAATTCTGTCAACGTAGTATGGGCGTGGACATGAGTGAGACAGATAGTGTTCGTCATGCCTCACTACACTGTGCGTGTGTATTGGATGCTGAGAAGGAATTGAAAAGGGATCGACATGAGTTGTAGAGCCTAAAAAAAAACGTTTCGCCGAAAGTCCGGTTGAAGACTCAGAGAACAAATATTCTCATAAAGATAAGTATATACATATATATTTTCGTGTTAGAGGTGAAGAATCATTGATGCCAACATTGGTGACATCGATTTTTTTCAAAATATCGCTATCATCGATATTTCACAAGTAACCATCGATGTTTTTTCATCTCCAGAAAAATGTAACCCTCTTGAGTGTTGGGATGTTGTTAGCATTAATATATATCATTTATAAAAAATTATCACAGAAATGATTTCTTTTCAATTACTACCAATGGGGACGCATTAAAGACATTGACTAAGAGTTTACAAATTCATTCAGGGCCTTTGTTCGAATCTAAAAGAGGTTTTAGTAAAGATGGCAACCTAATAAGTGATCGTGGCACAACGCTTTCATCGACTATTGTTAATAAACTGTTTCCTTTTTTACTTACATAATTTACAATAAGATTAATTTGGAATATGTTTTGTTAAATATTTTTAATTTAAAAAGTATTCTACAATGTACATAAATAATATAGAATATATATGGGCTTTTATTTCAAACATCGGCAATGAAAATATGAAAAAATTGTGTTTTTTTAAATACAGTTTAAGTGAAGTAAAAATAAAATTAAAACAGTTGTTTTATATGATTTTAAACATCGATAAGACATTGATGTTTTTAGCCAAAAACATCGATGTCCACGAATCAATGTTTCGTTTACCACCTAAATATAAAGCCAAATGGTAGATCGATTTCGTCATCTCCTCACAGAGGCGCCCTCTATCGGACAACTACGATCTATATAACATATGGTGGTGATCGAAAGGGACTCCGATAACCAGGGCACCAGTTCCGAATCGAGTGACTTCAAAAATCTCCACAGTGGTCACGAGTTAAAGGTTGCTTTCTTGTTCTGACAGCGGTTAAGTAAACGCATGATACCCATTGACAGTTCACGCGCTCGCTTTGATTCTCGCACTGGTACGAATTACCGCAGTGGGACATAAGGGCATATGTCAGGAGATGCGATGTGTGCCTGAAGTACAAGCCGAGCCAACTGCAGGCCGCGGGGAAAATGCTCACCCAGGTGCCGGAAGAACCATGGGCAACAGTGTGTGCGGATTTCGTGGGACCTCTACCCAGATCAAAGCACGGAAACCAAATGCTGTTGGTGCTGATTGATAGGTTCTCCAAGTGGACCGAGTTAATTCCCATGCGGGCAGCAACTGCAGAGTCGCTGCAGAAAGCATTCCGTGAGAGAATCATCGCCAGATTTGGGACGCCAAAAGTAATAATAACGGACAACGGAGTACAGTTTACCAGTAGGGCCTTCAACAAGTTTCTCATAGAAATGGGGATACGTCACCAATACACACAAGGAACATCACTTGTCCAAGGCGGTCGAAGGATTCGCAGCAAAACTGGCACCGAGGTATGACGGACCGTATAGGGTGATGAATTTCAAGTCACCGGTCATCTGCATAGTGCAGCATGCGAACACTAAACGAGAAAAGCCGGTACACATCAGCGAGCTGAAGCCGAAGGATGTAGAAGAAGACCAGGAGAAGGACACAGCCACCGGAGTGGACTCCGTCACCCGAGCCATGAGCGCGCTGCAGCGAAGGGCCAACTGAGCGCGGAAGGACATCGAGGAGGATGTGAATGGCCGCGGAGAGCAGGGCATGGAGGGTACCACCGGGCGGAAGGACTCCACCGTCAGTGAACAGGTACCACAGCGAAGGTCCAACAGGGTGCGTGATCAACTGAGGGAGGATAATATCACCCTGGAAAGGACTCCAAAGCCCCAGGAGGAAGAAAAGAAATAAAAAAAAAAACACAACAGGAAAGTAAGCAAAAAAAAAAAGTAAATAAATAGATACTAATTAAAACAAAAAAAATAAAACTAATAAGTAAAAATTCAAATAGAATAGATAAGTGAATACGCATATAGGAAAAACAACAAGAAAAAAAATATATAAAAATAATTAAAAAGGAAAAAAAAGTAAAAAGATAAATATAAAATATAAATGTATAAATATAAAAAAAAATAATAATAATAGCAATAATAGTAAGAAAAAAATAATAAAATATAAATTAAATAAAGTAGAAAATATTTTTAAATAATAAAGAATAAATTATAAAAATATTAGAAAAGAGAAGAAAAGGGTCCAAAGGCGAAATAAGAAGGTGAAATTCAAACTAACGAGAAAATAGCCAGAACAAAAGCTCAAAGCACCAGAGCCAGCACTGGTGCCATGAAGAGAAGAGGAAGACGATACGCACGTAACGTACACACGCACACAGGCAGGCCAGGCGAGAGAGACGGGAAAAGTCCCGCAAGAAAGGCGGCCGAAGTCCCGCAAGGGACAACGGACAAAGCGGAGGACCGGAAAACCGAGGTTACGTGCGAGCGCGCGGTGGTCTTTCAAAAACGAGACACGCACGAGACAACAACAGGATGACACTGAGGAGCAGCGGCAGGGTGACACGCGGGACCACGCATCAGCCTCGGCGGCAGGAGTACGCCCTGCAGCTGTTGGCGTCGCCGCGGGTCACGCGGTCGCCGTCGCCGCGTGTCTCTCGACCGCCGTCGCCGCGGGTCTCTCGACCGCCGTCGCCATCGCCATCGCCGGCGCCGCGGGTCTCTCGATCGCCGTCGCGGTCGCCACCGGTCTCGCGATCACCGTCGCCCATCGAGATCTCCAGCGATACGGACCAGGAGACGGCCCCGAGGCCGGTGACATCGGAAGGGGAGACTACGGCGGTGACGTCCGACGAGGCCCAGTCCGGAAAGGAGGAGCAGAAGGCTAGGCGTAAAAGGAGGGCGCAGGAGGGACAGCGCCGCGTGAGCCGAGTCGTGGGCGCCAAAGGGACGATCGCGTGCGCTTACAGCGTGACGGATGGCGATCCCGAGCACGTGGAGATGGCGGCCACGGGGATCGCGGAGAAGATCCGACGGCTGCTGTCCCCGGAAGCCGGCGAGGCCTGGATCCGGCAGCAGCAGCGGATCGAGGCGGAGGAGAGGGCGCTATGGGCACCGAATGTGCCGCCCGAGGAAGCCAGGTGGCTGCAACCGGCCGACCGCAGACCACCACCCGTCCAGGAGGCAGCTGCGCCCGCACCAGCGGTGATCCCCGTCAGCCGGCCGGACCCGTTTAAACGGGCCCTGCAGGAGGCGCTGGAACGGGTGGCCTGGGAGAAGAGGCTGCGTGAAGCGGAGGAGGAGGAGGCGGCCCTATGGGAGCCCGTCGCGCCTACACTGGAGGAGCCGGAAGAAAGGCGACCAGAGGAGCCGGAGACCAGCACGGGCAAGGGCCCATGGGACTGGCCCGATACGGCCAGCAGTGCTTTGGCCATGAGGCGGCAGGAGTCGTATCCCGAATGGGGAGCCGAGCCAGATCGGCCGCCCGCGGCCCGACAGGCGTCGTGCCCTAGCAGCCGGGAATGGCTGGAGATGGAGGACCGGTGGCCGAAGGCGATCCGCGCGGAGTGGAGCGACAGCGGGCGAGGTACCGGAGCCGGGGACGGGCCAAGCTCGTCGTGACCGGCGGGACCCGGTATCGTATCAGTATGAGCGGGAAGTCAGCAAATAAAGTTACAAAATTTACAAAAAAAATCACAAAAAAAAAAAATGAATAATAAACGGAAGAGAAGAAAAAAGGCACAACAAAAAAATAAGCCCGTGGGGAAAAAAAAGGAAGAGGGAAGAAAAATATATGAGGGTGAGGCTGGAAAGAAAGAGGGGGGGTAGATTAAAAGCGGGGAAAATAGTTCGTGGATAGCGGGGGAGGGTACTTGCGAGCGGCCATGCACCCTATAGGCGATAATAACAGCCATGGCCAGCGAGACCCGCGTCCAAGGGCATCGGCATCATCAGCAGCGGTTGGTCCAGCGTGGGATACCCAGGCCGCAGAGTCAGCCGGCCACGGTAAATATGGATATAAAATAATATATTGCCATAGGGGCCAAACATATAGATATTGGGATGGGAGATGGGTGATCGCGGGAGGGAAGCCATAGTGCCTATCGATAGTAGCGAACTATCGCACGGCGATAGTCAGGGCTGCAGGAAACATCAAACGTAACGTAACGCAACGACACTAGCGGGGAAACGGGCAGCAGAATTCAGGAGCCTGTACGAGCGGGGAAAATTCCACAGGGCGGGAACAAGGAAAATTGGAAATTATGAAGCGAGGCGAAAAGGAGAGTATCGGCTTATTTTTTTTGCCGAAGGAAGGGGAGAGTGTGAGGAGTTAAGTTAGGGAAAACTAAAACTCCCCACAACTGCAAGTGTAGGGGATCGCGGCGGCCAAGGGTAAATAGAGGACGGCCAAGGGAAAATGAAGGGCGCAGACTTTGGACTCCAGCAGCCAAGGGCAAAGCGGTCAACCTGGAGTGGCCAAAGGAGAGACGCCGAGAACGGCCGGACTTTGGACCCAGCGGCCAAGGGCAAAGCGGTCAACCAAGGGAAAAGGGAATCGCCGAGGATTAACGGCGAAACAAGACTTTGGACCCGATTACGAGTGCGAGAGTAAAAGCGAGTGCGTGAAACGGAGTCATAGTGAACGGAATCGAGTGCGCGAAGGAATCAAGATCGCTAAGTCGAGAAGTTTGGGGCTTGAAGTGGCAAGCCATCCCAACTGAGACACAAGGCTGAGATTGCCGTCGAGTGCGAGGTTGCGAGCAAGGAGCCGTGCCACGAAGTCCGACGAGAGATCGCGGACGACGAACCGGCGAATTCCGTGGGGATACGGGATTAAGGAGTCCTTGTACGGTCTCCAAGGCGGTTGCGGGCGATACGGCAGCTAGCCAGGGTTTGCAGACATCGATCTTACCCGATTCTGGCAGGGTGTGCGGACGTGAAGTCCTACCCGCTGAAGATCAGGGTGTGGGGATCTGTTGCATAATATCCGAGGCTCTCGGCGATCCGGCCGCAGCCACAAGCTCGTAATACGGCGGAAGCCACGCGTCTCGAACAACGAGTGCGCGGCCAACGAGGACAGGAGCGAAGGAGACGAACCAGCGGCAGCCGCCGCCGATCAGGAGTTACAACCGTAAGCGTAGCCGTAAGCTGCCTCAATAAATAGAGAATATGCCATTTAAAACTAACCCTCTTGTGCGTTATCATTTTGGCGGGCAAGGGACGAGCACACGATATACCGTGAGCTAGCCGCGCACATACGTCGCGAGCCAAACTAGATAGCAAATTAGCTCGTTACAAAGTCTAACGTAATTAAGTGATTTAAGTGTGAAATGGAGCACGATTAGAATGAATTAAAACAATATTATATCGGCATCCAACAATGGTTGGGATTGTGTTCGTCGGAAAATTCAAACGCAAGTTCGACTTTTTTTTATTAGACTTTCCTTGTTTATTTTGAATCTTCTCCAACGAGATTAACAAAATTTGTTAAAATCTTAAAGTACTACATTATTCTAACAGTTTGTTACACTGTATTTATGTTAGAAGGTCCTAATAATTGTCGCTGGATGCGACGGTCCTTACGACGAAGGCGGGAACGGTTACATACCAACATTAATGCTCTAACGAGGTGATTTGGGTGGGTTGACAGCTTTGTGTAGTAATGTAATACATCTCTGACGGGGAGTATATTCAAGTCTCTCTGAATGTTTCCACTTCGAACGTACCACGGTGCCCCAGTGATAGTTTTCAGGATCTTTGCTTGGGCTCTCTGCACGATTTCTACGTTGCTGTTGCTCACTCTCCCCTACAACTGGGAGGACCTTGTAATCCAGACTGAGGGGAGAGCTGGAGTTTATAAGCCAATGCAGACTGTTAACCTTCAGCCTAAGGTGAGTTCGTTTAGCTTCAATATGCTTGCGCCAGGTAAGCCTTCTGTCGAGGTGTACGACAAGATACGGTACTTCTTCTGACTGAGGAAGCACGGTGTTGTTTAGTGTGAGGCTTGGGCAATTGCGTCTATTTAAGGTAAAGGTTACGTGTTTACATTTTGTCCGTTTACTTTTTTACGCCAGTCTGAGAGCCATATTTCTAATGCATCTAGATGGATCGCAAGTTGCGCTGAAGCTTGTTGTGGACATTTAGTTCAATTGAGGATCGCGGTGTCGTCGGCAAACGTAGACATAGTCAGTTGTCTGCTCGTAGGGATATCAGAAGTGTTGAGAAGGTATAGAGTTGGCCCGAGAGCGCTGCCTTGAGGAACACCAGCTTCGATGTTATGTTCACCTGACATGGAAGTATTGCACCTCCTGTTATAAAGATATGACTTTTATGTTATGCGTGTTATTAGGGAGCATTGTTTTGATTTTATGAATAAGGCCGTCAAGCCATATCCTTTCGAATGCTTGAGAGACGTCCAGAAATACCGCAGTTCAGTATTCCCTATTTTCCAATGCACTTCGGATTTCTGATGTTATGCGGTTCACCTGTTCGATAGTTCCATGTTTTTCACAAAAGCCGAATTGATGTGCTGGGATACTATTGTGTCTTCTAAGGAATGGTATGATTCGGGTTAAGATGCATTTTTCGAAGAGTTTTGATAGACACGAAAGTAAACTTATTGGTCTGTAAGAGGGGGTGCGAGTGTGGTTTTTCCAGGTTTTGGTATCATTATGATGATTGACCTTTTTCATCTCTTAGGGAAGCAGCCCAGTCTTGTCATCGCGTTGAACATCTGGCATATGCTACCAACAGCGCATAGAGGGAGGGAGTTCAATAAAAATTTTAGGAGTTATTAGATCACAGCCTGGAGATTTTCTCGGTTGTAGCTGCTCTTTTATAATTTTTATGACTTCTCATGGACGAAATACAATTGGACCGGCAATGTGAAAGTCGTCTTCTGTTTGCGACCTTATATTACTCACGTTTGCTGCTGGATTTGGCTGGAACACATTTTGAAGGTGGGCAGCGAATGTGTCGGCTCTGTCTTTGTCGCGTCTAGCCCAGCCACCTCCAGGGGTCCTTATTGGCGTAACTGTTATTGTTTGAGGGCTCAGTGTTGAGTGGGCTTTCAATTTTGAACTGGATGGGGATAGATGCTCTATGTAGCGCTGTTGGGATCTATCTTTTTCTTGTCGGAGTGCATTGGTGTGTTGACTGGAAGCTTTTTTTAACTGTTGCATTGCAAATGGCGATCTATGTAATTGCCATACGCGCCGGCAACGACGCTTTGCCAGGACTAGCTGCTCTATTGCTGCATTGGTGTGCTTTGTGTCGTTATGTGTTATATTTTGCCTTCGTGGTGTTGCGATTCGAGCCGCTGAAGTCAAAAATGACTCTAGCATGCTTACGGTTCTTCGCCGGATAGCTGTGGTGTAAGTTTAATATTTAATATGCGAACTTACGTACTTTTTTAATTTGAGCCAGTTTTTGCTGTTAGAGGTTAGCATGACGGGATTGTTATTACTACTGGCTGTTGGTTTAGGTTAAAGAGTACAGGCGAGTGGTCTGATGATAGATCCGAGAGAGGACTGGCGCTCATCAGATTTCGTGGTTGTCTACCTTTTGGCGTCACGAGGCGAGATCCCCAGTGCGTATGATTGGCGTTATAGTCTCCGGCTGCTATAAAGTAGTTGCCTCGTGAGTTGAAGTAGGCGATAAACTGGGCTTTGGATATCGTGAATCGAGGAGGACAGTATACCGCTGCTAGAGCTAGATTGTGGCAACCCAACTGTATGCTGATAGATATGGCTTGCAGGTAGTCAGTAGCAAACGTGTTGTGGAAGTGGTGCTTGATGCTGTTTTTAATAAGGATTCCAGTGCCTCCATGGGCCTTTTTTTTATTTATTTGGTTATATTAGTAAACAAATAGTTATCTGTTAACATTAAAACTAATATTAATCTAAGTAAAAAAAAAAATCTTTCCCCCGACCCAGTAGGAGAATTTTTTAACGATATGCTCCGTCTCACATCGGGTGGGTCAAGGAATATATTTACAGCTGGGAGGATAAATGCAACTTAATATTAGATACATTAAAAGACAAAGATTTTTCACTACATAGGACATGATATAATTCATTATAAAGAGAACACATGATGCGAAAGGGGTCATGGGAATCAAAGCTAGATTTGCATATTTCCAGGAAAAGAGGTCGAAACTGTCTGGAACTTCTCAGAGGAACTGCGAACTTGATATTTCCAAGCAGTGAAGCTGAGTCGACTAGGCCATTTATTATTTTATACATAAATATAACACTATTTTACATTTTCGTCGGTCTTGCAGTGTCGGCATGTCCAAGAGCCGTAACCTGCTGGTATAAGATGGCAGACGAATATGCGGTTCCCAATTTAAACCCCTTAAGGCAAAAAGAAGAAATTGCTTCTGCACCGATTCGATAAGCTCTTGATACTTTGCATACTGGGGTGACCATAAGCAAGAACAATATTCTAGCAAGGGACGAACTAGCGAGATATAAAGCAGTTTGGTGGTATAGGGATCGTCGAACTCTTTGGCCCAACGTTTTATGAACGCTAAAACAACTCTAGCCTTTCCCGCTGAAACACTTATGTGATCGGAAAAATTTAATTTGTGATTAAAAAGAACACCAAGGTCAAAAACAGTAGAAATACGCTCTATGATGTTTGGTCCAAGAAAATAGTTTGAGACATATATCTTAGAACGGTAAAAGGACATGACACTGCATTTAGAATGATTTAAATGAAGCCCGTTGATAACGCACCAAGTTATCATACGGTTTAAGTCGTTTTGCAATAAAACGTGAGATTGATGGTTTTTAGCTTAGTTAGCAGGAGGTCATGGTTAACAGAATCGAACGCCTTACTAAAATCTGTGAAAACTACGTCAACTTGAGATTTTAGCTTAAAGCCATTCCTTATGAAGGATGTAAATTCTAGGAGATTGGTAGTAGTAGAACGGCGTTTCATGAAACCGTGCTGAGATGGCGATATTAGAGAGTAACATTGATGTTGAAGCTGCGAGGTAATGATTAACTCGAGCAATTTGGGAATAGCGCAGAGCTTGGCAATCCCCCTATAGTTTTTTATGTCGGACCGACTACCATTCCATCAGGATGATTACTATTGTAAAAGTATTATAGAACATGTCGTTCTTAAATTGTGCTAGCTCAAGTTTGTGCCGTGTAACGCCGTTGGCTTTCCATGCGCATGGGAGCCATTTATTATTTTGATAAGATGCTTTGGAGCTTCTGAATCAAAATATTTTTATTTGCCAACATATTTCGCATTGTGGTTCGCATAAAAGACATGAATTCATCCATACTTTGTTACAACCTAAGTGTCATCGTTTCCACTTCATTTTCTGTGTGCTCTGCAGGTTGGTAGGGGACTGTAGGCTGTGTTTGGACATTGTAGGCAGCGCTCGAGTGATCCGATTTGAAAACACTTGCAAAACTTACATTTTTAGTTTCAGTGGAACTGCCGAGTGAAGATCGGGCTGCTGACGAAAAGAAGACTCCTGGTGTGGATTTTGAGGGTATACAAGGTGTGTGGTGAGATCGTGCTGTTGACACTCTTTGGTTGATCCGACTTTTTAGCTCCTTGTATACTGGGCATCCTCTGTAGTTTGCTGTGTGGTCACCTCCGCAGTTACTGCTTTTTTTGCTATTTGGCTTGTTTTTTAATTCATACATGGCAGAGGTATGCAGACCTCCGCAAGCGAAGAGTGTGCAGTAAGATTTTGTGTGTCCGTATTCCTGGCAATTTGCGCACTGGACTGGGCCATTGCGTTTATGCGGCTCTTTAACCGTGATTCTGCGATGCAATAGAAAGTGGAGTTTGTAAATAGGAAGAACTTTGTGGTTTTTCTTGAGGGCCTTAGAGTCAGGTACAAATTCACTTTAAAAAGAGGTTGCGGTTGTTTGTTTCGGTTCCGTATATTTGTAACATTTTTTACGCTAAAACCTTTAGCTTTTAGTGCCTGTTCGACTTCAGCAGTATTTACATCTGGTTCGATTCCTTTTATGAGAACTTGTTGACCTTTACTACTTTTTAGGTGGTAGGTATAGTAGTTCTTTTTCTTGGTGTCAAGGAGTTTCTTCAATTTTCTAAAGCTTTCTTTGCTTTTGACTTGCACCTTTGTTTCATGAATGTCTCCTTTAGTCAAGTTCGACTAGCTGCAATAGATAACGGCAGTAGGCCCACCATCCCATCCACCAGTTCCAAAAATCCAATCCAAAACGCGTACATGATTACTTTATAGTTAGCCAAAACTTTTGGCAGGGCATTAATAAATAATGTAAGCAATAAGGCACACAAATGGCTCCCTTGCAGGAACGCAAAGGTAACCCGGAGAACATTAGATAAATTGTTTTTAAAATGGACTTTCTGCGTTCTGTTTTAAAGTAATTTATAAAAACCTAATAAATGTCTGCTGTCATATTTTCAAATCAAAGCGATGAATGATGTGTAAATGCCTTATGTTAGTTATGAGAAAATTATAAAACTGTTTCGGAATCTGCCAGAACTGCGCGTTAAGCACGGTATAGTTAGACCGAGCCGTTAAATTGTTTGTTTAAATGTTATAGTTTTGATTTAGAATAGAGATTGTACGGTATGTTTGATGTCGTTATTCAACCAAGGAGGCTTGTTTGAGATTGACGGATAGTATAACGGGAGGCATTGTAGAAAATATTTACGGCGTTAGCCAGGTCAATGCATTGGTCCAAGTGAGATCGGACCAATTAAATTCTGAAAGAAAATTGTCAAGCCGTCCGAAGTTTAGGTGGCCGATCAGAATTACACTCCAGAGTAGTCCGAATATCAATGGACCATCACACAATCAAGAGCGAAAATGTTTTAGAAAAGTATGCTAAGGATTCCTATACACTAATCTTACTCATTATACTTTGAGTAAAAAGGAAAATGAAAACAGTCCTAAGAATCACTTAAAACGAGTCGGAGTGAATATCACAAGAATATAATAAACAAAATTATCAACATTATTATCATCTACACCAAATCATAATTATCATCAATAAAAATTGATGCCAACAACGCCAACTACATCATCATCATGAATGGAACTCCAGCCAACAAAAGCTATTTCCTTTCAAATATGCATTGGCCATGCCCCATAACATTATTTTGCTATCTGACCATTCGATGCGCTACTTCCTCATACAGAAAGAGTAATGAGCTTTCATGCAGCTTCAAAAATAAATGTACAGCTGTTTGCTAAGTATATGCTAATAAAAGAGCATGATACACAATTGCACATTAAATCGTTCTAGAGTACCTATACTCATCTGGCTACGATCGCAACGAGTTTTGTATGATGTACATTTTAAATTGTATTGAAACAAGATTGAGTGAGTTCCAGAAGATGGATAGTTACATTATCGAGCATATTAAGGGAATTGGACATGCTGCAATGTGTTCCTCTAAAAGGATCACCATATTTTGAGCTGCCATTGAAGCTTAAAAATAAAAGTGCTCTGATAAAACAATAGTATTCCTAAGCCCAAAAGACAAAGGTGAACGATGCAGAGTGGCTAGGGCGTGAACATAAAATTGCCGGTAATCAACACCAACAACATCAAGTTAGACACCATAGGATTAACGTTCCCAATGGAAATAGAAAAAAATAACGGCTTTTTTAACACAAAACCAACGCACAAAGTTTAATGGGCTTGCGTATGACGAGGAAAATTATAGTGCTTGGTTCTTTAATGGAACTGAAATGGAGCACAATATAAATTTTAAGTTCCTGGAGCTACCGCCAACATTCATGGACACTATATGTGGCTAAAAAATATTTCAGCGTAAATAAAAATAAATAAGAACTAATTATATAAATTGACCAAATCAATTTCTTTAAATATATTAATTACGTTTTTTCTTCAACAAATATCTACCTTACTCCACGAGTAAAGATAGCTTTCACCGTCATGCTGAATAATGCATCAACATAAAGACTGAGCGACGCAAAGAAGGTGAGAGCTAAAATTGTTAAAATTACATCGCCAGCAGGTGGTACCATTCGTTTTGTATGCAGACTTTGAATGTATATTGGAGCCCAAAACGGTAGATGTTAGCACCAACCATACAGCATATAGACTATCCATATCATACAACGAAAATGCAACTAAACATTTTTAGCGACAGGCCCCAGAGAGCCGTATGCGATCAGTTCATTCGCAAAGAGGCGCATCTCGAAGAAGGTTGTCGTGCGCTTGAATTGGCCTTTGTATATGACTACATATGCAGTTATATGTATATTTGTTATAATAATATCAAAAATATTATATTATTTTAAATATTATTTAAAAGTCACCGCTCGATGTAGTTACCAAACGTATTTATATAGTAGTTTTGGAACTTTTTCAAAACGAAAAAAGTGAATCTATATAATACTTTAAATATATTTATTTTGAAATTTTTACTAAAATATACATATACGTTTTCGTTTCTGCCCGCTCCCCTAAAAATTATTAATATGAACAAATACAAAAAGTATGATGAAATATTAAAAAATATAATATAACGCATAATATTATTCTTTTTAGCTTTAACCCAATAGTGAATAAGCCCATGTAGGTACGGTACCAAGCATGAAAACTAGCAAAAGACAAAATATTCTTGCTGGCTTCGAAACGAAATAACCACGCATACATGCATCCGTGTATGTGAATGCATGAACACGCATACATGCATCCGTACAAAGGCCAATTCAAGCGCACAATTCAAGCGAATGAACTGATCTGAGCGGTCGATGCGAGCGAGAGCGTAGAGAGAGCGAAATTGCCGAGCATTCTTGAAGCTGCGTGGCCTGTCGCACACGGCTCTCTGGGGCCTGTCGCTAAAATTTTTTGGTTCCATTTTCGTTGTATGAAATGGGTAGTCTATGTGCTGTATTGTTGGTGATGTCAGTGATCTTGGAAGTTGATGCACTACGGTTCGTTCACTCAAGTGTCCCTTGCGACACCATGCACATCCCAACAAGCAAAGTTAGGAGGGCTCTACATTTTGTGTCCGAAAGAGCCGTTTTTAAAGTGTTTTCTGAGTAGGCACATAAATAAGAGCATTTTTTTTTATCAAATTTGGGTGTTGCTCCACATAGGCTCAAAAAGAGCTCATATCTGTGAGCATATTCGGAGCTGCGGTAAGTAAGTACAAAGAAAAAATCTCTCTTAAAATAACGGTGTGCAGATCGGTTATCGCAAGATAGTCGAAGATTGAACATTTTATTTAGTTTGATCATTGAGAAAGTGCAAGTTGGACGTGCTTGAAAAGTGTATCAAAGTGTTTAAAAGTAAGTAAAAGAAAGTGTTTCAACGAAATTTAAAATTTAAAATGAGTGTCCAGAGATCAAGCCGGTCTGAGTGTAAAAAAATAATTAATGCCCTAAAGGCAAAAAATCGACGCTGTGAGGAGCCTGTGCCATCAGAGCTGGACTTATTCAATAACCCACTAATGCAGTAAGGACATATTTTGGAGTAAAATTTTATTGATAATTATGGATACTCCAGTGATAGTAGTGACCTGTCTGAGCCTTTGGATTCCAGAACTTCAAAAAAAACACCTAAAGATGGTTTTTGTGTCTCAATGAATGGCGGCAAATATATGCATTATGGAATCGCTGATTGCTTGACTGATTTTTTTTATAACTTTTCTTTTAATAAAAAGGCATTATACATTAATATAAATATTGATAAAAGTTCTAACATGCAGGCATGACCGATTTTAATAAATGCTGACAGAACTCCCCCTGTATTGCTAGCAGGCGTCTGTTGTAGAGAGAGCAAGCCAAAAGATATTAACGAATATCTTAATTTATTTATTTCTGAACATTCTTCTATTATTTTATCTGGTTTTGTCTATAACTAAAATACTTTCGAAGTAAAGATTAGAGCCTTTATCTGCGACTCGCCCGCTAGAGCTTTTGTTCTTAGAAGTAAAAGTCATAGCGCCTAATTTGCTTGCCACACGTGTCCTCAACGAGTTGAGAACTTTCAAAGAAGAATAATATATCAACTTCTAGAAAGTTTACAGAGAACGGATGATCAATTTAGAAATACAACAAGAGTCGAACACCATAACGTTCTGCTTCCACCTAAAATTGATGAGCTTCCATTACACATAGTGCGCCAATTCCCAGTCGATTATATGCATACAGTTTGCCTCGGGGTAATGAAAAGTATGTATGGATTAAAATTAGAGGCCAGAACTACTCCTTATCTAAAGAAAAAATAGATTATTTAAATAACCGGTTCATGTCTTTAAAGACAATAATAAAAGCATTGATATGAGAATTCTGCTAAGTGATGAGCATTGCCTAAGTAAATTGATTCGTAGTTTTATAAGAAAATTGCCAGGGCTTTATGATGCAACTTTTCTTAAATATAATTTTCATTGTTTATCGCATTTAGCAGATGAATGCATTTTTTACCAATCAAATTTACATTCTTTCAGTGCTTTCAAATATGAAAGTTATTTATGCAATGTAAAAAAATTGTTAAAAAGGGAACACAAGTTGCTACGCAGATATATAATCGCCTGGTAGATCAAAGTATGAATAGCACTTTAAGAAGAGATAATCAAAACTTTTAAAATTATGTTTGAAAGGAAATATTTTCTCAATTCAAAATAAAAGCATATATATACAAATAAATGCCATATACCACATATACATTGTAGATTCCAGAGTTTTTAAAATTAATAATTTTGTGGAAGCAAATATCGAGGTATTTTTAAAATAAAATGTAATTTTACTTAATGAAGATCTTTTTATGTTACCTCTAAAATCAACCTTTTAGGCATAAAATTATTCCAATCACTAGTAGTTATTCATAATGAATGATTTCACTGAGCACTTTTTAAACACTGGCACGCATTCAGATGAATGAACTTTAGCCAATGAAATGGCCTATACTAAGTTAATTTCTTGCAATGCGAATCCATCCACATCAAGTAAGTATAGGTTTGAAAATCTATTTTCAAAGAAAACAAAGTAATTTTGCCCTTTTTAAATATGTTGCTGTTTATTTACGACCAACTGCAAAACTTAAACAAAAATGTGGAAGATATAGAATAAAGACTTTTCAATTTACAGGCTAAATATTCTTATAGATCTTAATGATAGCACAACGAAAGCTTGTTCAAGGAAATAAGCCTCGTATGTTGCTACCACCAAAATCCTTCAACAAAATTGATGACATCGAAAAACTTGAAGAGCATTTAAATAATTCAGCAGAATTGTGTGAAAACTGGTAACAATAACTAAAAATGCTCTATAATTTTTAATAAAATGCAGTCGTTTCTTTATTTTATATTTCTATTTTTTTATAGGAATCAGAAATGAAAAATTACAACACATGCCAAATTTTTGCACACAACGTGGAAGAAAATTTTTTCGGATGAGATTGCTGTTAAGTATTCATGGAAGGGGACTCACACTAAAAAGTGTGTTCTGAGCATGGCGATAACGACTGCCGTGAGAAGTAATAATTGTTGCATTTAAAATTTTGACTATAATCCATTTTTCTATCCTTTACAAAAAGTTTTTTCTATGTTTTTAAAATAACGTATTTTTTACTCTTTTAAGTTACTTTTTATTAAAAATTTGCCGTGGATGAAAAACAGATTTAATCAATATAATACACATATACATAGAGTTTAAGAATTAATTTTTAAGATTGTTCCAATTTTTCGTATATGTACTTTTTAAGAAAAATAAGAAACAAATATAAAATCTAAATTTTATTGATGGAAATATTCATAAACAAAATGTTACAGTTAAGTGTCTGAAATTAACCTTTTTCGTGGCGATTTTTTTGGCACTTAAAAAAATTACTTTTATGAGCATTTTCTGTGCTTTTTCAATGCTTGATTAGGAGGGTGAAAGCACATATTTTGAAGTCTTAAAGTACGACCGTTTTCATGCAAAAAATGCTCTCTCAGGACTCTTCTTTGCGCACTTTATGATATAATATGCTAGAAAAAAAAAATTATCAGAAAACGCTCAAATTGCTTGCTGGGATGCTTGTTAGAGTTAGGAGAAGGTATAGGTAAAGAATGCGTGGAAATTAACTACTGGCGTGCTGTCTAAATGATTGCTTGCATGCGTACTAAGATGGTTCATATTAAAGTTTTTAGTATAGGAATAATGTCTAAGTTTGAGGTTATTCTTTAAATATCGATATATTTTCAGGTAAACCTCTAGTGGGTTAATGCATTTCAAACTATGATCTACAGTGGCGCAACCCTAAGTATTAATAGGATCAAGTTTTTCTACGTGGTGGGTGGAAATTAATTGACCTTTCAGGACAGTACGTCACCACGGATTAGGTTATAGATGAAGGTAATACCACGTTTAGTTCTACGGTTGGCTAAGGAAGGTGAGTTAAGTTAGTGAAGCACACCCCTGGCTTTATTTAGGCAAGTTTAGGATCTAAGCGGACGCCCAAATCGTCAACCAGAATGATGCCTTCCAAAGAGAACATTAGACAAGTTGTTCTTTAAGAGGACTTTCTGCGTCTTGCCAATCTGATAACTTCAGATACATCTAAGAAGATCAACCGGAGAACCCATCAAATCGAGTTTCGTAATAAGAAGGGAGTTTTTACTGAATCAGTATAAATTACATCTGTCAAAAAGTTTTGTTTAAATCCCTTTTTTACAAAAGAAGTGAGCTTCAAAAGATTTGTTGTAGCTGATTTTCGCCTAATAAGTAAATGTTGACATGGAGAAAAGACTGATCTACAAATATGCTGCAAATGGGGAGTGATGGCTTTTTCGATTTGGAATGGCTGCAAACTTATCGATTTCTCTATAATTGTTGGCATTCGTTTTGCTACCTTTTTTGTGGACAGAAATAACAAATCATTCTTTGCAATAAGGTTTCAAATCATATGGTATACAATTTTAGAAGGAGATTGCACAAGACCTCGTAACAGTAATTAAGCACACCGCCTGGTATACCGTCGGGACCTGTCGCATAAACTGGCTTGACACGGTGAAGATCCAAAATAGGCGAACTTTCGCTTAAGCTACGACTGAAAATTGGGAAAATTGGGATTATTTGGTCTGGTTTGAATCAAATGACATATTGAATATATACCTATTCTTCGTATTATAAACTGAGCAAAAAGATCAGCGAATACCTGATCAATGTCTGTTGTCATAATTTCAAACGATGAATGATGTGAAAGCGTGTGTAAATTATAAAAATGGGTCCTTCGTGATCTATACCTTGCAACGAGTTAAAGAATTTTTATAACAGTCCGCGTTAAGCACGGTAGAATTAAACCGAGCCGACAGATTGAGAA
The DNA here is from genome assembly GCA_008042475.1 of Drosophila kanapiae. NCBI lineage: Eukaryota > Metazoa > Arthropoda > Insecta > Diptera > Drosophilidae > Drosophila > Drosophila kanapiae. The sequence continues at coordinate 8,101 of VNJM01002898.1, read as the reverse complement.
CCAGTATGTTTAAATTTAGAATAGAGACTTGACTTAATTTTTATGAGGCGAGTCAACTCTTTATTAAACCAAGGAGGCTTGTTTTGGACTTTTTAAATACTTATACAAAAGCTTAGACTTCTGCCCTGAGAAATCACCCAAAAAGGTCCACCTAAAAAGGTCCACGATCAGACCTACAATCCAAAGCAGTCCCAATCACATGGAACTTAGGATGATATGGATGTTCAGGCTGTGTCAGTGGGGAACCCTGACCAAACTGACTTGCCGGGTCAGAGACAAAGCAGAGATCAATTAAGCGATCTAAAGAATTTTGTACGTGGTTGACTTGAGACAGCTAAATGCCGAACAAGCCATTGATTTTTTTTTAGTAAAGACTTTTTGGAGACTTGGAAGCAGACTAAAAAGTTCCAGGAATGTTAAAATCACCTAGAACTTCTAAATGGTTTCTATCCGAAAGTATATTGAAGTCCGATTGGATAACGGAAAGAGAAAGAAAGGTTCCAATAGGCAGTTCCGACAACGGAGGACTGTAGGAACATGTAATATAAAAGAGACTATCTTAAACAGGTAGCTTTACACAAATGAATTTAGCATCGTTGCATTCCCCAAGCTGGTTAAAGATTGCGCAAAAAAGCTGTAAAATATGATCAACTTCACTTCAAAGCTAAAGGATTCCAAGAACTGCATTAAAAACCATTTGGAGAAGCTTGTGCCAAAATAGAAGTCATGTGTAGCATAAGTTATAGAATCTCTAAAGCTACGGCAAAAGAAATCAAGTACACGAAATACTGAATTTTTTTTATAAAAAGGCTTATAATAAATCCACTCTTTTCCAGTACCCGGAAACAACACTTCAGCTACATGAAGGGTGCTACCCAAGGGCAGGCTAAAAAAGTACACCCAAGAATAGTGCAGCCTTGCAAAAAGGGTAAACGTGCCCTTCATCTTCCACTAACCCATAATTAAGGCATTAAGCACCCAATTAATGTCACTTGCAAAAGAACAAGAAAGGCAAAGTGAGTCCCTTGAACACTGACTAAGCTGCAACCAAAGGGAACGGAAAGAAGCTATCCACTTTATCGAAACATGCTTTCTTCTATAGAGCCTTGACGATAAACCAATGTACAGTCAATGGATTGATGTTCCGAAAAAATAATAATCGATATGATTTGACAAAAGGATATACATACATATGTGTGACTGACCTCTTGAGACTCGGAACGAATGTTCATTAGAGAAAGAAAATAGAGCCGAAGTTCAACAGCAACTTTAAAATGGCTCAGAAAGACAGGTTTCTTATACTAGACGAATCTCTATAGGAGACATATATAAGCGCAATTGGTACAAGCTATTTGGTAATGGGGCACACCGGGGAAGCAAGGTGTATTAGAAAAGGAATTGCTAGTATGTGTACGGTGACGAGCTGACGGTTAAGCTGGTTTTATCCTATACTTGTATTAAAAAAAAATCTTTAAATAGTTTTATAGTAAGGGTTTTCGATAGGAGATTTTTGTAAAAGGGAGACTCTCTAGAGTTACTAACAACAGAACGAGAAATAAGCAAAAGTCGTCGAGTTAGATTAATGTCGGCATGCAGTTAAAGTAGTCGCCGGGAAACCATGTCCGAGCATAATATTCGGTTTGTCGGAGGTCAAACCTTCAAACCTTTCAAAAATCATTTCGCCGCTTAAATAATATTCATGCTATCCAACATCAATATAATAATAAAATGGTTAATACCTTACATATATGCCAACAAAAAAAATATGATTTTATATATCTGATACTTCCTCTTAAAAAGAGTATAAAATCCCTATATTTGCTTAAATACATCAAATTTAAACTTACTTTGATATCCTTTATGGTTAAAAAGTCATTTGTAATCGAATTATTTATAATAGCTGGTTTATTTTTAATGCTAGGAAAAATAATTCCATCTTTTCGAATTAGGGTTTTCACTGTTGTCGTGTAACCACCAGCCGTAATTGATCCATTTAGTAAAGATTCTTGAGTGTTCGAATTAATGGTATTAAAAGACGTTGAACGTAAAGGACTCATTATGTGGTCTCCAGTAACGGAAGTAAAAAGTGTGGGTAAAACACTGCTCACTGTAGATGGTTGAACATAAGAATATGAGCCGGATGAATTTAAGGTCGTCTCTTTACTGGTTTTATGAACAACAGAGTGGCTTAAATAAATGAGTAGGTTAGATATTTTTAAATTGTATATTTTAGTTACTTACTTATTTGATTCATATTCCTCGAAGCGCTCTGGCTCAGGCCACTCAAGTATAATGTGATCATCACTTTCCTGTTTTTTTAAGCGCTTTTCAACCATATCTAAGTTGTTGATAATAAGATTGGTTTTTGTTTTAAGATCTTGATGAATTTCATCTATTGCACGTTCTTGACGTTGGGTTTGTGTAAGAAGCGCGTCGGACTTGGGAAGAAGGTGATCTACAGTTGATTTTGTGCCAACTACGACATCCCAAACCTCGTCCATTTTTTCGGAAACCAAAACCATTGGTCTTATTTGTTTGACAAGAGCATCAAGCTTGCTTGACTTAACAGGTGGTTGCGACGTTGTTGTTATATTAAGTGAGTTTAATTGCTCGTGATTATCAACTACGGCAAAATGAATATCGTGCATCATGCGCATTATTCTACCAATACTTTCTGACACAATGTTAATATGAAACTGTAACTTTTTATCTATACTGTCTGTTGTTTGTCGAAGTTCAGTTAATTCGGATGACACATGTGTGATAGCTTCAGAGTTTAATGCTTTCGTAATTTCATTAACGTTGGTGGTTACGGGCTTTTTTTCACTTGCTTCGCCATATATCTCTTCAACTTGTAAGAAGTTATTATCTATTTGGAGCTTAAGTCCTTCTAGCTTAGTATCTATACCAGATACTTTGTGATCCAATTTCATCAGTTGTTCGTCAATAAAGTGTGAACAATTTTGTTTAGATTTTGTACTTTGGCCAACGTCTATTTGCGGTATTTTCGATTCAGGCGAACCATTAGTAATACTTGACTCTATGTTATGCAGCTGATTTATGATTAAATCTGTTTTTACCACATTATTGGCCATCCGGCTCTGTAATACTTCAATATGTTGTATTATTATATCAACAGATTTATCGAGACTATCAATACGATGAAGTTTTTCTTCAAGGGTCGTTATAACAATTTCAAATATATTCAGTAACTGTTGTTCTCTAAAATAAATGGTAAAAAGTTGAACTTGTTAAGTAGATATTGGTAATTTTTATTAAGATCTCGCTCAGTTCTGAGATCAATTAGATATATAAAGTGTTACAATTGAATAAGTCGTTAGGAGTGAATATTAGTATATATGTATGTAAATTTGTAAAGCGAAATATTAAAAAAAATCTATTCACGTATCAACTTACGAAGACACATTCGACACGCTTTTTTTAGACTCAATTTACAGGCGGAACAAATATATACCGCACGTCGTGCCACTTCACGATAAATTTGTATGTTGAGTTTGTTTTCTAGTCAAATTTTTTGGCATTAAGTCAAAATTAATATGTTAATGTTTTAAATATTCGATATATAAATCTTAAAGATTATACTTCAAATATACTAAAACTTAAAAATATATTATTTATAAGCTTCGATGCATCTTTTTATGAGCTTTTCAAACCAAACAATCGAAGAACTCTTTGTGATAAATAAATTGTGGCCAATTTATTCTATGTGCGTTTACGTGAAAATAAATATTCCCTGTCCGAACAAACTCAAGATAAAAATGGAAATTGAAGCTCAAGATGTGATTATTTACTAAATATAGTCCATTTCTATGTAGTCTTAGTCTTCGTGTTTTGCTTATTGTCCAACTTATCTGTACTTATGTAGAAAATTAATATGTGTCCCCCTAGGTTTCGTGGAATAAAACTAACGACCTAACGTCTGCCCACAAAAACGAAGTACGTCAGCTTCGTCAAATTTATGTCGTTATTTATCGCTAATTAACAGATTTTCTCTGTTCTTCGTTCTCAAAATTCAAGCATATTCAGGGACGTTCGAGTTTCATCATTTTAAATCATTCGTACGTTTTAAGTCAAGATATGCTAAATGGACGTCGCCTAAAATATCAATTACACTACATAAAAACAACAACCTAGATGCCCAACCTTGACTTATGCAAACGCAGGGCCAAGATTAAAAAGGAAATTGGCATCTGAGCTTGCGAATGAAAAATATCACAACACATACATATAATCTTATGCATGCTGCATCAGTTTCTGCTAAGAATGGATTTAATATGAACATGTCATTGGTCATTAAAGATATGTATGCTGAATACCCAGTGGAATTGAGGATCAACTTCAAATCATAAAACCGACTCCACTCACACCAAATGAAGCTCTAGCCTACACTCTGGAAAATTAACCAAACAGCAAAATGTTACAAATAAGGTTTGTATACCTATATAACATAAATACCCAATGTCACCAACAATTCACAAAGATCTGGCCCACATTAAATAAATAATTCGACGTTAGTTCCGAAAATACATCACGAGCACGAAACAAAATTTACAAAGACAGACTCTAACACGCAAGAAAAAATAGTCTGATCAATACTATTACTGACCTTTTCCACAGGGCGAAAGATCGTCGGATCCATCACTATCTTGTATCTGCTTAAAGCAAAGAGAAAGAAAAAACAACATAACCTTTTTGAATGTGAAAAAGCATTACAATCTGGATCTGATTCTGAAGAGGACCTGCACGAAGGGTGCTCTATAGTAATAGAATATGATGTTTAAAACAAAACTATATATTATATATTAATATATAGATATCTAAGTCATTATTATAATAAACTAGCTTACCCGACAGACTTCGTCCGGTCAAAAAGATTTTTAATGTGTCAGTTTTTGTGCCTACGTATTTAAAAAAATTCTCCTGAACAGAACCGTCACCCTGGTGATAGGGCGTTGTGAATAAAAAATAATTAAATAACACATATATAAAGATTTAAAAGTAAGTAATTGTTTTATTGTTAATCATGTGAATCATAATTATTATTATTATCATTGTAGTGCTTTGTGGTATACGATGTTTTTTGTTTGATAACCTGGCGTATAGATAAACAAATCTGATGGTTTTCCAACACCGGAACAGGCAACATACAATTGACCATGTGAGAAATATGGGTTTTCTAGATTAATACCACAAACACTTAATGATTGTCCCTGGGACTTGTGAATAGTCATAGCAAAAGCAAGCCGCACTGGAAACTGTAGTCGTTTAAACTCAAATGGCACATCAGTCGGAATCATTGGGATACGCGGTATGAGAACATCTTCTCCTTTATACTTTCCTTTGAGTATAGTTGCTTCTATCACATTGTTTAGTAATTTTTTTATCGCTAACCGTGTACCGTTGCAAAGACGCGGTTGGTTGATATTTCGCAACATTATAACCACCGATCCAACCTTTAATTGAAGATTGTGAGGTGGCAAACCTGGCAAATCCAGCGTGTTTAAAAATTCCGCTGGATAGATGACTACATCATCTTGATTAGTAGCCGAATCAACTGATTTATATATTCTCAATTCGCCTGTAATTTGTTCTTGAATATTGAAATTTAATTCATTTACATCTATGTTTTTTGCAGCCAGTATAGCTCGTTCGCTCAACCAATCATGGTTTCAGTAATTTTGAGAAACATCTGGGAACACCTTCTGAATAAGTTCATCTTTTGATCGAGTTAACTGACAAAAACTTTGAGGAAAGTTAATGCAGCCAGTCAACATGTCTATAGGAAATTTGCCATTACCAATGTTTGACGAAAATCTCCTGCTAATAAAATCATTGCACCACCAAATCGGTTATTATTGCTCCGTACATCTTTCACATTGGTAGTTACTGTAATCAATAGACACATCGTAACTGAAAGCAGCTCGATTTAAACTTGCGCGATTATTAGTTGAATGTCGCGATCGCACTTCACGCGTTTGTGATATCCGGTAATTAGCTTGGTTTGTAGCATTTTTGGTTCTTCTACTTAAATTGCTTCGTCTTATAGAAGGCATATCAAATATAAATTATTTGTTCACTAATCACGAACTACGCGAGTTTTGGAACGCGACTCCAACTATGTATTCTGTGCTCCAACGCACAAATGCACATTGTTTTGATAGATATGATCTTTGACGTTAGGAACATAGCAAGCTCAAATTGAATACAAATCATTTGTATGGGAAAAAGAAAAGGGCTATTTTGAGGATTTGTCCAGCAACAATTCTAAGTTTTCTCGCCGAAAAACCATCCTTGAACTTCAACGAATTTTAAAAAAAGATTTGGCCGAATTGGTCCAGGCGTTGTTGAGTTATGCGCTTACCAAATTTTGGGATTCATTTTTATATATAAGAGATATAACTATATAGTCTGAATTCAGCGTTGTTACTCATTAATAATATTACGAATTGGTTTATATGGGATGTAAGAGAGGGCGTGGTCGCGCAGTGTCAACATTTATCTACTTATAATAGATATACTATACTGTACTCAATCAATCATAGTGAAACCTTTACAAAGAAGCAGTTTTTAACATTCGATATAATAAATGTTAATACCGAATATACGTATACACACAGAAAAAGATATTCCTAAGATCTTACGAATTAGCGAATTACTTTCTAAAAATTGAATTTTCGTCAATAATATCATATAATTATCGTAATATCTAAAACCCATGTTTTTATAGCAAACCCCTACATTTAGGCAATGATATTTTGTGGCTCAGGACGCTAATAGGTCATGCAGATCGGTTTAAAAGCTCACCCGGTTCAACTCCTACTCTAGAGGAGGGAAATTTTATCTTTCTGGTTTTGGTTTTCATTTTTCAAGCCCTTTGATTACTAACTCTAATGTAGAAATATTCATATATGACGCACGTTTAAGTCATCTTGCTTAAACATTTAAATAAAATTTGCATTATCCCGTTATCAATATTTGTGTATACGTTTGAAATAAGTAGAACTATTCACTATTCCGGTCGACCCATGCAAAAATAGTTTCTTTTCATTTGCTAAAAACATTTGATAATATCCAATTCCTTGTTATAGCTTAACAGGTTTTTCAGATACTCGTATTTCCGTAGGTATATGGGTACTGCAGTACGACGCCGCTGGCGGCTCACAGGAACTCTGAAGCGGGGTACCCCAAGTCTCCGTACTGGCACAGCTCTTGTCATTAACTCTCGGTTGTCTAGAGTAGGATTTCAGCTAGCACTGCAGAGGCCCGAAGCAGTCTTGGTGAGCAGAAAGAAGATGGTGAAAGGTGCGAACATCTGGGTATGTGTCACACTGGTCAGATCGTCTAGGGCAATTAAATAGCTCGGTGAGGTTTTCCTTCAGAGAACAGCGAAGTGTAGGCGAGCTCCAAGACCAAAACGACAGTCAGAGCACTGTCCACGGAGAAGAAGGAGATGGCAATTTCAATGGATCTCTCCGGTGAATTTTTGGTATGAATTTTTTAATACCATCTATTTGTTTATAATTAATTCTCCATCATTAATATCGGGCGCACATTTATTTATATTTAACTTCCTTTTCATGATATTTATTTTATTTACAGCACTTATCGTTCGATATGTTCTCTAACTAAGACATTTGGCCGCGCCAAACATTTGATTGTGATTCTAGAGTTGATATACTATTGATATACTATTATTACTATTTTTAACTTCACCTTGAAAAGTTTAAAAATTGAAATGGAAATTTTCAAATTGAATTGAGTTGAATTTCATCTTTACAGATTTTACTTAGTGGCCTAATAATTATATCATGCCCTCTAGACCTAAACAAGTACATACTATCAAAGTATTGCTGACCTGTAAATGTACAGTTTTATTTATCTTTGAATATTATTTTCGAACGAATATTATTCCATTTTAATACATGGGAGAAGCCACGAAAGCAATCCGGTCCTGTACAATGTCATAGATGTCAGGAATATGGACATACAAAAGCTTACTGCACACGGCATTATATCTGCAGAGAATGCGGAGAAAACCACCCTACCCTGGAGTGCAAGCTTGGAAAAGACGACCCTAGAT
>VNJM01003007.1:0-11811 GCA_008042475.1 Drosophila kanapiae | reverse complement strand
GGTAGAGTATCTAAAGGGTAAAGATAACCATGTAGCCGATGCGCTATCTAGAATAACTATCACAGACTTGGAAAATATACAAACAACCAATACAATTCTGAAAGTCACTACCAGAAACCAAAGTAGACAAAAAGCCTGCGCAGGAAAAGAACAAATAGAATTGCCTAGGCAATCTATAGAAAAAGCTTCAAAGCCCAACGTATATGAAGTCATTAATAATGATGAAGTACGTAAAGTAGTGACCTTGCATGTAAATAATAAGATGTGTTTATTTAAGCACGGAAAGAAAATTACAGCAAGATATGATGTTAGCGACTTGTATACTAAAGGAACCATCGACTTAGGTCAATTCTTTCAAAGGCTTGAAAAGCAGGCTGGTATTCACAAAGTCAGCCAACTCAAAGTGGCACCGTGGGAAAATATCTTTGAACATGTTTCAATTTATAATTTTAAAATTATGGGCTATAATATATTGAAATCATTGAGAGTAGCGCTACTCAACCCGGTGACCGTAATAAAAAATAATAAATAAAAAGAAGCTATAATGTCTACACTCCATAATGATCCAATACAAGGTGGTCATACAGGCATTATAAAAACCTTTGCCAAGGTCAGGAGACATTATTACTGGAAAAATATGTCCAAAAACATAAAAGAGTACATAAAGAAATGTCCTAAATGCCAAAAGTCAAAAACGACTAAATATACTAAGACCCCACTAACTATAACCGAAACTCCAAAAGTAAGTAGTAATTTTAGATACTATTGGTCCACTTCCAAAATCTAGTAATGGAAACGAATACGCAGTAACACTCATCTGCGATTTAACTAAATACCTAGTAGCTATACCTATACCAAATAAAAGTGCAAATACAGTAGCAAAAGCTATATTTGAAGATTTTATTCTAAAGTACGGTCCAATGAAGACGTTCATTACGGACATAGGAACAGAATATAAAAATTCAATTATTGAAGATCTATGTAAATATTTACATAAACCATAAACCATAAACCATAAATTAAACTGCACACCACCACCAGACAGTAGGTACCGTGGAACGAAGCCCCAGAACACTCAATGAGTTCATTCGTTCATACATCTCAGTTGACAAAACAGATTGGGATGTATGGCTACGATACTTCGTATATTGTTTTAATACAACCCCATCTATGGCACATGACTATTGTCCATAAGAGCTAGCTAAAACAAGTAATTTACCGAAACATTTTAATAGTATAGATAGCGTAAAACCACTATATAATATAGATGACTATGCTAAGGAGAGTAAATATAGATTAGAGGTAGCTTATAAAAGAGCTAGAGTTATGTTAGTAGCAAATAAGAATAGAAATAAACTACTATATGATCATAAAGTAAGGGATATAGATATATCAGTAGGTGGCCAAGTTTTACTAAAAAACGAAACAGGCCATAAGTTAGACCCTAAATACACAGGTCCGTATAAAGTAACGGAAATAGGAGATAGAGACAACATAGTAATAACAAATAATAAAAATAAGAAACAAACAGTTCATAAGGATAGATTAAAAATCTTTATTTTATAAATTGTACTTAGTATGACCACATACATACATACATACATACATACATACATACATATGTACATACATACATACATACATATACATACATACATAGATACGTAGATACACATATTCTTTTGGTAATTTCATTTTCTTTGATTCTAATAACAAAATAAAAAAAAAAAACAAAACAAAAATATAAAAAAAAAAAAAAAAAAAANTGTAGTATGCACTCATATTAAATATATATATCGAGCACACACTGTAACTCTTTGTCGCAGTTTTTATACAATTCAAGGTCTCGGTCATTAACATAAGTGTCCGAAATACGAACCGCTCGCTGTGCATTGAACCGCACGCTGAAAGTGCATATGACAGCATAAGTGCAACACGAGCGGACCTCATGTAGGTGCATATACCTCCGCGCTCCAGCCTAAGCGAGCATAGCTATATACTTAAGAATATATAAGCCGTCTCTCTGCCGCCGCCTGCGAGCAGCGCAGCTACGAGACTTAGCTTTAATTAGACTTAAAGAATATTGTAAAAATCAGATACTATTCTACGGTTGGAGCGGCACCATTGCTGCTCCAAAAATAACTAAATAAAAAGAGATACTATCCAGAGCTAGAAGCGGCACCATTGCTGCCTTCAGAATAAATCAATTTCAATAAAAAGGAAATAAAACCATTAAAACAAAGTGTTTCGGTTATACTACAGTGGGTTTTGTGATTTAATTAACATTTGAACTTCGGTGTAGTTGTTTCTGTAGCTGTGAATATTCCATTGGATGATTTTAAACATTTAGATTTAATTAAAGATTTAATTTAGGTTAGTTTAGTGTTTTTCAAACGTTATGCTATTGATTGCTTGTGTGTTATTTAAAGACTTCATCTTAAATCAAGATAGACTTGAGCTTTCATTATTATTTTTAATTAATTTTTTTCTCTTTTTGATAAATTTTTTGGGTAAATGGTGGTTTTTGGGGTAGACTTAGCCGTAGTGTGATCCGAGCTGAAGGAGCTAGTAGACATCGCGTCGTCGTCTTCATATTGTATGGGTGTTCGATTGCTTGTTGTTGGTTGTTCCAAGGTCGTTGTTGCAGTGTGGGAGAGATTACGATTGTGTTGGTTGGTTTAGATTTTGTTTGGCCACTGGCGAATACAGTGAACCATCGTGTTGATGTCTAGTCTTGTATATAGACCAGGCTTGACGGTTGTCAACTTTTTCCAGTGTTTTATGGCTTGTATTTCTTGGTGTGTGATGAATACCGGGCATTTCCTGTCTCTTGGGAGGTGATTAGCGTTGGGGTAGTTTTTTTCTCGGCAGTTGATGCAGCTTGGGTTTTCTTCGTATTCTCCACCAAGCTCTAGGTTAATATGAGATGCGCGGCTGCACTTTCATCATGATGATGTGTTCTTACAAAACTTGGCGGTGTGTCCAATACGCAAGCAATTGAAGCAGCGCATTGGGCGAGGGATGTATGGTCGTACTTTGACTCTCTCGTATCCAATGTTTACGTTTTCTGGGAGGTTAATCAGTGAGTAGGTCAGGATGATTAGACCAGTTTCGGTGGTATTACCACAGGAAGTTTTGGTAATTTTCTTGACTTCTGTGACCTTTTGCGCTTTTAGGTTTTCCAAAATTTCTGCTTCTTCGATCATTGCAATATATGACACCTTTGCAGGCATTAAGAGATCTATGTTCGGTGACTTTGATGGGAATGTTGCTGGGCATTGCTTGCGTTTGGTTTTTTGTTTTTATCAAGAGTTTTCCTTCTTTGGTTTTCTTACATTCAGCGAGCTCTTTTTTTTTTACTTGGGAGAACTCAAGAAAGGCACAACCGTTCGTATTGACTGTCTGCAATCGACGAAAAATGAATCATGTTATTAAATAATCAAATTTCCATTCCTCTTAAAGAAAAAATATTAGAAGCAGTGAATTATATTCAACTATGATTTGTCTATTCTCTTTCAAAGTAAACGGTCGTGTTTTTTTGCGCTCTCGATTTTGTTACTAAACTTTGCTTTAAACCGCCGGGGTTTTATTTAAATCATCTATCTTAAATTTATTAAAGTTCCCGTTCACTTCGCGTGTGCATGCAGCTTTCTGTGTTGGATATTCATCGTATTTATTTAATCAAATTTAGTTAGCTATTGGCGATCTTACGATCGGATGTTTAATTTGCAACAACATTGTGCATTGGTTGTACGGCCAGGACCGTCGACGATATGTCCAAAAATATTGGCTTGCGCTACTGCTGCGACCCTTGTCGCGATGTTTAAAGGGAAATGCGGTCTCTTATGCGGCAAACAAGAAGCGGTTTTATAGAGCTATTTAGTAGTTTTCGTAAAACGAACGATGTGCTCGTAGCGCTGTATGCTCAATTTAATGGCCTTAAGCTATTGAACGAGTCTCCTAAAAGCAAAAAAACCGCGGCTGGCGCACCGCAGACAGGCGGATCCCTACAGCTCCCCGTAAGTCAACCGCAGACTCCCTCGGCAACGCCCTCAGTCTCAGTAACGACCTCAATGACGCTGAGGTCTGGGACGAAAAAATATATATAATATCTGACGATGTTATTGCCTATATTCAAGGCAAGACAAAAGCCGAAAAACAAAAAATAAAGGTAGAAAAATTTTAATTTCTTACGCTAGGGATATTTCATCTTTCAAAATAAATGTCCCTAACGAGATCTTTAGCACAATATGCTCTAATAGCTTTTGGCCAAAGTATGTTGTTGCTAAGGAGTTCGAAGCTTAGAAAAAGAAAAGGCGGCCTATAGGAATAAGTCTTCCTAGGCCAGACCAGACCATTCTATCCTATCAATTAAAACTGTATCTGCTTTATGACGTTCACTTAACTCTTTACTATTTGAATATGCAATATCATGTTCTTTACAAGCCTCATCCAAAGCATTGATTCCACGATCACCGCGTGCTAATCGTTCCTCTAGCTTAGTACCTGGTCCACAGTAATTGTAACCAGGTAAATGAGTCCCAAAGGGTAGTGTGTTTATCAAATTATTTAAGAGACCGGTACCCTGTTTGGCTTTTGATTTATGACTGAATATATTATGAAAAAGTTTATCCATTTTATATCAACCTAAAATATCGAATGAATGTCCTTGAATTAAGTTTATATCTATATAAAATGCTTATTAACAAACATGCGTTTATTAACAAAATAAAACCATCATAGTAAGAAACGTTGAAGGAAGTGGACATGGAAGCTGTACTCATCCACGACATAGCTCCTTTTCACCAAACACAATTAGAGCTCAAATTGTTGGTCCATATAATTGTGGAAAAAGTAACGTGATGATAAGTCTTACCGAAGTCCAAATGGGCAAAAAATCTGAAAATATCTATGTATTTTTAAAGAGTTTATATCAACCGAAATATGACTATTTGGAAAAACTTGTTAAACCGATAGAATTAATGGGATATTACACATTTTCAGCAAATGACACTGTTTTGTCACCGCAAGAAGCTAAAAACAATTCCATTATGATATTTGATGATGAAGCATGTGAAAAGCAGGATAATATCCGAAACTATTTTTGGATGAGACGACATAGGAATATTGATTCGTTCTATTTATCTCAAACATATACACATATTCTAAAACATTTAATAATAATAATGAAAATTTTATTACTGTAACGGAAGGACATATAAATCTTGGTTCTGTATTGTGATGCGAACTTCATCATTCGTCTTGAAGTTTTGTTGATATGGATATTAAGTATGGTATTCTTTTTTAATAATACTTTCATCATTGGCTTTTCTTGAACATACAAATTGTCATTCATTTGAATATTAGTTTTGAAACTTTATTGTATATTAAATCCCAATGATTTTAAAATCAATTTATTTTTTAATGATGGAACAGGTTGTCAATGTAGCTCCTTGGGGTGATGATGATGATGCTTTCCCTTCAGCTTTAGATTTGATAATGATATCAATGGAGTGATGTGTCGGCTTTTTATTATAAAAAATCGAATTCCGTGGTGTAATGTTCATTTTATAACCGGGCGGAACATTGATTCCAAATTCATGAAGCACATGATTTGGTCTATTCCCTACATATGAGCCACTAATAATGTTACACTCCAATCTAATAGAGTTTATTTTCAAAATATTCACTGGATTGTCTGAGACGTAGAATTTATTATCATGTGATTGTAATATACGTTTATTAAATCCAAATAGCTGACCAATTGAACGTTCATGGTTAAAATATATTGTCGTATTTTTAGTAATAACTTGAACTTGTAAAGTGTTGGTGTTGCATTGTATTTTTACTGTGTTATGGAGTTCATAGTCCTTAAGTTTATTAACAATATATTTCGTAATATCTTCGACCTCATATGATCCCACAGGTATTTCTATAACTTTATTACCAATATGAAATAAATTGTTCCCTTGATCAACATTTGGTATAGAATTGAATGTATAAATGTCAATGAGTGCACACTCATAATTATGTTTTAATTCAATTTGAGGAAAAAAGTTTTCAGTTATAACTGATGTGTTTCCAGTTAAGGCTATTGTTAACGACATTATGAAGCTTAAGTCGGGACTGTCTTTTTTCTCAATCTTCTGATTATACTTATATGATTAATTATTCGAGAATAAAGAATTGATTGAATCCTTTTCTATATCGTCCAGTTTTTAAATCATCATCCTTAGAGATTAAAAGAAATCAAACATTTTCGTGAAATATTCATAAACGAATTATAGTCCATATCGCTGTTCACATGATCTCGATATATATGTCGCATGTTCAAGTCATCTTGTTTAAACATTATAATAAAATTTGCATTATCACGTATTAAATGTTTTGGAATATGTGTTTGAGATAAATAGAACGAATCAATATTCCTATGTCGTCCCATGCAAAAATAGTTTCGGATATTATCCTGCTTTTCACATGCTACATCATCAAATATCATAATGGAATTGTTTTTAGCCTCCTGCGGTGACAAAACAGAGTCATTTGCTGAAAATGTGTAATATCCCATTCCTTGTATCGGCTTAACAAGTTTTTCCAAATACTCATATTTCGGTTGATATAAACTCTTTGAAAATACATAAATATTTTCAAATTTTAGTCCATTTGGACTTTCGATAAGACGTTAGTTTTTCCACAATTAGATGGACCAACAATTAGAGCTCCAATTGTGTTTGGTAACAAAGAGCTATGTCGTGGATGAGTACAGCTTCCATGTCCACTACCTTCAATGTTTCTTACTATGATGGTTTTATTTTGAGTTAATAAACGCATGTTATATAGATATGAACTTCATTCAAGCGCAATCATTCGTTAATTGAGGTTGATATAAAATGGGCAAACATTTTTATAATATATTCAGTCATAAATCAAAAGCCAACAAGGGAACAAGGGAAAATTGGAAATTAGGAAGCGAAACGGAAAGGAGAGAATCGGCTTGTTTGTTTGCCGAAGGAAGGGGAGAGTGTGAGGAGTTAAGTTAGAGAAACTAAAACTCCCCACAACTGCAGGTGTAGGGGATCGCGGCGGCCAAGGGCAAATAGAGGACGGCCAAGGGCAAATGAAGGGCGCAGACTTTGGACTCCAGCAGCCAAGGGCAAAGCGGTCAAGCTGGAGTGGCCAAAGAGGAGACGCCGAGAACGGCCGGACCTTGGACCCAGCGGCCAAGGGCAAAGCGGTCAAACGGAGCCAAGGAAAAGGGAATCGCCGAGGATTAACGGCGAGACGGACTTTGGACCCGATCACGCGATGGAAGCTGGACTTTGGACTGGATGGCGTGATCGGGCAGGGATAACGGGAATCGGCGAGCCTATAAAAGGAGGAGACAAACGCAGAGCAAAAATCAGTACAAGTGCGAGAGTCAAAGCGAGTGCGTGAAATGGAGTCAAGGAAATCGGAATCGAGTGCGCGAAGGAGTCAAGATCGCCAAGTCGAGAAGTTTGGGGCTTGAAGTGGCAAGCCATCCCGACTGAGACGAAAGGCTGAGATTGCCGTCGAGTGCGAGGTTGCGAGCCAGGAGCCGTGCCACGAAGTCTGACGAGAGATCGCAGACGACGAACCGGCGAAATCCGTGGGGATACGGGAGCAAGGAGTCCTTGTACGGTCTCAAAGGCGGTTGCGGGCGATTCGGCAGCTAGGCAGGGTGTGCAGACAGCGATCTTACCCGATTCTGGCAGGGTGTGTGGACGTGAAGTCCTACCCGCCGAAGATCAGGGTGTGGGGATCTGTTGATCTGACCCGCCGGGCGCAAGCCGTGCTAGCTCCGTCGAGAGTCGGCATAATATCCAAGGATCTCGGCGAACCGGCCGCAGCCACGAGCTCGTAATACGGCGGAAGCCACGCGTCGCGAGCAACGAGCGCGCGACCAACAACGACAGGAGCCCCAGGAGACGGCAGCCGCCGCCAACCAGGAGTCACAACAGTGAGCGTAGCCATAAGCGTAGCCGTAAGCTGCCCAATAAATAGAGAACATCTCACTTAATCTAACCCTCTCGTGCGTTATCAGTTGGGCGGGCAATCACACAAATAAATTTGGTGGGACGAGCACACAACAAACCCTGAGCTAGCCGCGCACATACGTCGCGAGCAAACTATAGCAAATCAGCTCGTTACACAGGGTGACGGTCTCTTAAATAATTTGATAAACACACTACCATTTGAGGCTCATTTACCTGGTTACAATTACTGTGGACCAGGTACTAAGCTAGACGATTAGCACGCGGTGATCGTGAAGTCAATGCTTTGAATGAGCCTTGTAAAGAACATGATATTTCATATTCAAATAGTAAAGAGTTTAGTGAACGTCATAAAGCAGATACAGTTTTAATTGATAGGGCTTGGGATCGTGTTAAAGCAAAATATAGCAGTACTGGGGAGATAGCTGCAGCATATATAAGTAAAATATATATATAAATATATATATAAAAATATGGTGACAAACATGTTGAAGGTAAAGAAAAAATTTGGGATGGGGACAAAGCAGTAGAAAAAGAAGGTAGTAAAAAATCTATTGCTTCAATAATCAAAAAGGCTACCAGCGAATTGAGAAAGAACAAACCACTTGACTTATTGAATGCAGTAAAAGTTGCTCACAAAGCAGTAACTAACACTATGGGGTGTAGGAAAAATGTAGTAATTCCACGGGTTATAACCATCCCAAAAGTTGGTGGTTTCTTGCCACTGGTACCTATCTTAACAGCCCTTAGTGCTGTGGGTAGTTTAGCATCAGGTAGCGCAGCAATAGTAAAGACTATCAACAATGCAAAAGCAAAAGCACAGCTTCAGGAAAATCAGCGACATAATAAAAAAATTGAATCGGTAGCATTGGGGAAGGGATTGTATTTACAACCATATAAAAAAGGGTATGGTATATCATTTTCTAAAAATATTAAAAACAAAAAGCATAATGCAAAAAACTACTAAAGGAGCTACCCAAAAGAGCATTATCCAACTTTGATATAATGAGATTTGCCTTTAAAAATATTCCACATTTTCGGGGAGTTTATATGAAAGATGAATTCCCACATCATTTTGAGTGTGGAATAATAAATTTAGCAGACTCGTCATCTAAAGGAACGCATTGGGTAGCGTATTTTAAGAAAGGTTTACAAGCATATTATGTTGATAGTTTTGGAAATTTACAACCTCCTCTTGAAGTTGTTCGATATTTGGGAAAAAAAATTAGTTACAATTATCATCGTTTCCAAAAATTTGTTACTTTCAACTGTGGACATTTATATCTACAATTTTTGTTGGAGTTCAATTTATCTCACGTTCCTTGTATACCTGCAAACTGAGTGGATGCATTTATTTGAATCCCTTTCCATACCACATGTGAAAGGTAGTGGGAGAAGAAATGAGTTCCTTGAGAGGTATAAAATGAGCCAGCTCGTCTAGGAAAAATATAATTCAGCAAGGAACACTCGTCGCATCCAACATGTATCCAGCCAACAACGACTCTACCAACGACTCCTCATCAGCAACAAAGACGTTGCCCATCGGCGTCACCCAGGCAGACTTGGACGCCTTGATGAAGGACATCGAGGACGACCCGCTCATGCTTGCCTTTAACTCATGCAGAGTTAAAGGTAAGCTCCCATACAAGGATCTGGCTCCTTTGATATTATCAAGGCCAAGCGAGTTAAAGGCAAGTTTGGTTCCAACATAATGGTTGAGCTTCAATCATTTTTTGTGTATCTCCCAGATCGTTTCAGTCTTATTGATGACTGCATAAAATTAAATAAATAAATAAATAAATAAAAAATAAATAAATATTTTTATTAATGGGAAATGGGAATTTGTAGTATTTTGATTTTCAGACTTTATTTTTTTCAGCTTGTAAAAAAATATAAATAAAGTAATAAAAAATCGAAAACTGAATTTTTTATCTATTTTTATTTCTAATAATTTTTTGAATTGTTGGAAAATAGGAATTTCATTTATTTTACAGCATATCACATGAGTTGAGTTTAACTGATCAGGTCATCAAACCAGCTCACTTTATCAGATCAGGTCATCAGACCAGGTCTGTTTATCAGATCAGGTCTATTCACCAGATCAGGTCATCAGATCAGATCTGATTATCAGGTCTATTTACCAGACAAGGTCTGTTTACCAGCTCTATTTATCAGATCAGGTCTGTTTACCAGGTCTATTTAGTAGACCAGGTCTTTTTACCAGGTCTATTTATCAGATCAGATCTGATTACCAGGTCTATTTACCAGATCAGGTCATCAGATCAGGTCTATTTACCAGATCAGGTCTATTTATCGGACCAGGTATGTTATCAGGTCTGTTTACCAGGTCTGATTATCAGACCAGGTCTGATTATCAGATCAGATCAGGTCTGTTTATCCAATCAGCTTATCACATCAGGTCTGATTGATCACATCAGGTCATTATATCAGCTATAAATGTTTATAAATGATTAATTATTTCACAATGTATTCTCAACATCAAAGTTGAAATAACCACTTCTGTTCTTTTGATTTGAATTATTTCATCACAATTTATACAAATATTTTATCTCAATTAAATAAAACACGGAATTCGTTAAAAAAAATTTTTCTGAATTAAAACAACTCAAATCTCATAATATTATTGGATTGAAAGAAACATTTAAGCCTATAACAGATCCATTAAATAAACTCGTTAATAATAACAATAAATTTGAGAACCATATATCAAAAGACATTAAAAATGATAAAGCTGATTTGAGGAAACTTTCATTTTACACTACTGCTAATAAAATCTCAAAACCCAAGTATGATGATTACATGTCTTATTGATGATGCTAATGTTGATGATGATGATGATGATGATGATGATGATGATGAACAATTCTATTCTCAACCGGCAATGGATGACTCTTCATTTATACTAACGCATCAAGACTTGGCTCACCGACTTCATCGTCTGTATTAACAAGTAAAGTGTCTTCTCCCACTTCATCCTCATTGATATTAAATCACCGCCATCGCTTGAAGAGAGCTCAAACATATGGTCCATACAAAAATGACTCTGAACAATTAATGTTGGGAAATAACCGAATAAAAGTAACAAATAATAAAATTGTACTTGATGATGGAAAAAACTACCAACTCGCTAGTGGATTATATTCTTTAGTATTCCACCATCTACTAAAGAATTATAGTACAAATGATCTGGAAATATACAATGAAATTTCGTTAAAAACTACTTTGTATCAAAGAAATGTTCAATTAAATGGTCAGATTAAAGGAACGAGGGCATTCAAATATTCCAAAATTATTAAGCCACTTTTATCTATATCACCCATTGCCGAGTCAACTCCTAAGCGCATCAAGGAAATTGTAGGTGGGTCGGGATTTATGACACTTAAAACGAAGAAACCCAATTATGTATACTGGGCCGATCCGAATGAGCTGGTATAACGTCTACAATTCCTAATAGCATGAGAATCAGCTCGAAATTCAAATCATGGAAATGAAATTACTTCAATAATTGAAGTATTAAGAGAGGCTCAAATTATAACATAATTTAGTATATATTTATGTAACAATATTCAAATTAGTTTATAATCATCATCTCTAATAATTTAAAACGAAATGAAAAAACTATTCCAGGACTTATTATTGATACAGATGGAAACTTTAATATTCAACAAAAACGTATAAAAAATGATTCCATCCCACAAGAGAAGACCGACTTTGTTATCAAAGATTATGTCGACAAGTCCATAAGGGAGATGAAAGATTCAATGATGAGTGAAATAGT
>VNJM01003492.1:12657-60772 GCA_008042475.1 Drosophila kanapiae | reverse complement strand
GCCTCCAGCTATCTGCGTGCCGAACGTCAACAAAATGACCAAACTGGAAGAGGCCCTGAATTTTGTCATTCCAGCAGTCGACTACGAAATGCGCACTTCTAAATTTGGAATCACCCGCATTTAAGCCAAAAATTCAAATGCTTTTCGAGCAGTTGTTAGCTTACTAACAAAGCAAAAATGCGAATTTTGGCATCACCAGCTGAGACAAAATGCACCATATAAATTAGTGACAAGAGATATTAACCAAAATGTTCCCAAACAACTAATAGAGCGGACATTCACTGATAAGGGATTCACTGTATTAAATATTTATTGCCCAAGAAAATTTGACTGGCGCAACATTGAAATCAATGAAGAGGATGGTGAGGAAGTTAACAATATTAAAACTAGACAAAACATGTTTTATGTTAACCTTCAAAAGACTCCCAACGTTGAAGATGCACTTAAAATAAAACAAATAGGCTGACATAAAGTAACGGTCACAAAAGCAAGAGCAAATAAAGAGCTGGTACAATGCTTTCATTGCCAAGACTTTGGACACACGAAAAACTATTGCCTCAAAGCTCCAATCTGTGGCAAGTGCTCTGGTGATCACCTCACTTGTTCCAAGTTGTGTGCGTTAAACAATAACGAGAAATCCATTTGCTCCAATTGCGGGGAGAACCATGTCTCTAGCTTTAAGGGATGTTCTGCCCGAATTAACCTGGCTAAGAAGTCAAGGCCAGATGCACGTTTACCTATAGATGGATTGCCAACTAATAACAAACGCACCTACCAGGCCAAGGAAAAATTTATTTCAAGCACTACTGTGAAGAATGGATTCTCCTATGCTGACATGCTAAGGCCAAAAGAAGTGGCTCATATCAACGTGCCCAAAATGCAAGACGTGACTCGATCTGTTGAGAATACCGATAATAATCATTTCGGGAATAAAATTTATATGCTTAAAAAAGCTATACATGACCTGATTGTTAGAATGGACAATCATATTCAGGAAACAATGGAATCAAACAAATACTTTCGTGAACTGGTACATAAACTTCTTTCGAAATGATTAATTCTTTTTTAAAAATCGGATTATGGAATGCACGGGGATTGGTCAAAAACAATGGAGAACTTAGACTTTTCCTCAGTGCTAACGAAGTTGACATTATGTTATTAACGGAGACTCACATGCGCCCTGGCCTAAAAGTGTATATAGCCGGATATGAGCAATACTACGCTAACCATCCTAGTGGCACAGCGAAGGGTGGATCTGCAGTTTTAATACGTTCACTTATTACCCACTCTCTGGATGAACCCACCTGTTGCAGTAACATTCAAACTGCCACTGTAAGCGTGCCAACTAATGTTGAATGCATCAAAATTTCCTCCATATATATCCCTCCCAACGAATCTTGGAGCAAAGCTGATTTCGATCAATTATTGATATCTTTGGGTAATAAGTGTATCGTAGGCGGCGATTTTAATGCAAAACATCCTTGGTGGGGTAACATGAGATCATGCACCCGAGGAAGGCACTTGCAAGAGGCTATTATTAGCAGTAAATTTTCAATCCTTGCTACAGGTGAGCCAACGTTTTATTCTTATAATANCTGAGGCCTTCTGCGTTGGACTTTTTCATTGTCAATGGGATTCATTTAAATAAGCTTTCCGTAGAAATGAATTACGAGCTCTCCTCAGATCACCTACCTGTTATAGCCACACTGAGTCAGTCATATTTCAGTCAGAACTAGAGAGAAGCATCAATCTTAATATGGAAATAAACAGCCCCGAAGACATCGAAGACGCTATTTCCATTTTCATGAACAATATGATACTGGCTGCGTCTCATGCTACTCCAGTATCGCTGAGTTCAGCAAAACAGCACCGCCAAAACAGCCGCCAAGCAGGCCTACCGAGAAGCGCTGATGCGCTTTTACGACTAAAGAGGAGAGTCAGAAGAGAATATGCTAGAACAGGCGATATCCGCATTTACCAGATTTACAAAAGATTGTCAAACCGACTACATAAAGTCCTCGCTAAAGTTAAACGACTACATTCTCGAAAAAGCTGGGCCAGATTCAGCTTTTAATTACTCGCTTACAAGCCGATTTAAAAGAATCCCCATTCCAAAGGCCTCTCTAGGGGCTACTCTAGGGAGCAGAAGGTAGAAGTTTTTGCGGATAGCCTTGAAGAAAGATTTAAACCTTTTAATTTCACTTCTGAAGCCATGCGAAAAGCTGTTGAGTCACAATTAAGGGTGCCGTTCCAAATGTCCCTTCCAGCTAATCCTGTTACGTTACAAGAGGTAGTAGATCAAATTCGGAATTTGAAGTCTAAAAAATCACCAGGCGAGGACGTTCTAGACAATCGGACACTAAAGCTTCTTCCAAAAAAAGCGCAACTGTTTATAGTGTTGCTCCTTAATAATATACTCAGGATGGGACACTTTCCGAACGCGTGGAAAACAGCACAAATTACAATGGTTCCTAAGCCAGGCAAACAGCACACTGATGTGGATGGATATAGGCCCATCAGTCTTCTCTCAGCCCTTGGAAAGATGGCAGAAAAAATGATTTTGACGAGAATCCTTCAGCTTGATGCCGTGACCCAAATAATTCCTAAATGGCAGTTTGGCTTTAGACAAGGTCACGGAACGCCGGAGCAACTACACCGTGTGGTCAACTTTTCTCTTGACGCAATGGAAAACAAATTGTACACAGTCGCGGTATTCATGGACATTCAGCAGGCTTTCGACAGAGTGTGGCACGATGGACTTCTGTTTAAGCTGAGGAACATTTTAACCCCTCAGCTCTTCCAGCTGGTAAGCAGTTTCCTTAAAGACAGAAGCTTCAGAGTTGTCTTAGATGGAACTAAATCTTCGAAAAGACCTATCTCTGCGGGAGTTCCACAAGGCAGCGTTCTCGGTCCAACCCTGTATACATTGTATACTGCTGACATGCCTAGCAGTAAAGTTGTGTCAGTACTGGATGAAACTGACGTACTGATAGCAACATACGCTGACGACACGGCTGTATTGACCAGACATACGGACATAAGGGTAGCTACTGAAGCCCTACAACAGTATGTGTGTGGCTTTGAGAAATGGGCACAGAAATGGAACATAGGCGTCAACACCAACAAATGCGCGAATGTCACATTTTCCACAAGGACTTTATCCTGCGAAGGCATCATTATGCAGGGCTCCTATCTGGAACACAAGTCGTCTCACAAATACCTTGGCGTAACACTAGACAGACTCCTGAACTTCAAAGATCATACGACTATGGTGAAACACTCTGTTCTGGCGAAAAGTAAAAAGTTGGCATGGCTGCTCGCACCGAGAAACAAATTGTCTTTGCATAGTAAAGTGGCAATTTACAAGGCAATACTAAGCCCCATCTGGAAGTACGCTTTCCAGATATATGGTGTTGCAGCAAAGAGCAACATTAATAAAATTAGGGTTGCCCAAGCTAAAATACTTAGAAAGCTTTGTAATGCCCCCTGGTACATGCGAAACAGGGATATAGAAAGGGACTTAAAGGTTCCCAAGGTTGGCGACGTAATGCAAACAAATGCATCCCACTATGAGCAACGTCTAAGATGTCACAACAACAATTTAGCAAGACGTCTTCTAACCCTACCAAGAAAAAGAAGACTAAAAAGGTGCCATCCAGCTGATCTCCCTTCCAGAGTTCTTTATTAGTTAATGAAAATAAATAAATAAAAAACAAAATAAAAATAATAAATAAATAAAATGTAAATATTGTAAATGTATAATGTAAATATTGTAAATTGTAATTAAGCAACAGCATCACCCTGTGACTAATTTTTGTTTTCCCCCCAATGTACAACCAGATTAAGTTGCCAATTAGGTAGCAATACACTAGTTCAAATAAATAAAATACACCGATTTAAAAAAAAAAAAATGTTATAATAAAGCGTATGAATATTAAATTCCTGAAAACGAAAGCGTGCCAAGCGCTACCACGAGCAGATTTCCTTTATCCCCTACAAGACATCTATCCATACGAGTTAGTTTAGTTTTAGAAAACTATTCTTTATTCTTGCTGTTCTTACCTCAAAACCAGACCAGGGAATAAGTTAAAGGCTTAAAGCAAAAGTTTCATGAGAAACGTTGAAAAGTAATTGAGATTTTTATTTGTTGCATTAGTTTAGCAGTAACTCTTGCTTCAACACTTGAGTAAATAATCAGACTCTAAATATTTATAGGAATTCGAGAATTGTAGTTGTTGGAAAATTTAGCAATACCTCATTTTTTAGTTAAGTTGCTTAAAGAATTGAGCATTATTACAGATGCAGAATGGAGAATGGAGAAATGGAGGATATTCTTTCACTTAATGCAATGAGCATATCAGATTGTTTTAGATTCAGTGTAAATATGAAAATTCAGAAAGGAAATATTTTAATATATTAAAAGAAATCGATACAGCAAAGGATAAAATCTCATTAAAAATTCAGGTTTCTGAATTTTATTAGTTGAAATAATAGTATTGTTTTTTAACTTCTATCGTTATTTTTTGTAGTTGTGGAATATCGTAAACGAAATAATGTAAGTCAAGCGTAGTCTTGAAAATAATTCGGGATTGCCCGTTGAGTCGGTACAGTGTTCTATCTGCAATGACTCCAGCGCATATATTGAAACCTCATGCAGACACCGATTTCATCGTGCGTGCATAACTGTCTGGTTACAGCAAAATGAAACGTGTCCAACTTGTCGGCACACATGTTTACCGCCGCAGCTAAATAATAGCACACGGGAATCCCAAGAGTCTACTACTCCCAACGGACCTACTTCAAACTCGCGCACAGGTGCAGTCCCAAGAAATCGTCCGAATACCAGACCTACCACAAGATCGCCTACCACTGCATCCAATATTCGCCCAAACGCAAGCTCGCAAGTTTCGCGTTCACCACGTCCAGGAGGTTCGCAACGAACAAATAGCATTTCAGAAGGGAGAATTCAGGAACTCATAGCGAATGCTTTAGAATCTTACCAAACACGACTTTCTTCGACCTTATCAGACCAAATAAGTCTTGCGATGCGAAACCTTAACATGCCTTCATCGCAAATACAATCACTGGAATGGGATAGTCACTTGCCGGTTAACCATAATATATCCGGTAATCCTTCACTAGGAAATCGTAGGGAGGATCATATCATCCGACCTGACCAAATCTCAAGCTTAATTGTTCACTGGAAACTACAGTTTTCTGGTTCACCAAAAGACATTTTAGTAGATAATTTTATATATCTAGTAAATACATTAACAAGTCGATCTTTGAATGGGAACTTGGATCTGTTGTATGAATACGCGAATTTGTTGTTTGTAGGCCCTCCCTTGACCTTTATTTGGCGATGCCATAGGAGTTCAAAACAGATGAACTGGCGTCTACTTTGTTCTTGTTTGAGGGAAAATATAAAAAATAATAAATGTTACGACGATTTCCTCAATGTTAGNAATAAATGTTACGACGATTTACTCAATGTTAGCCATTGCAGATGCATTATCTGAGCCTATGTCAAACTCTGATTTGGTTCAGGCAGTTAGGAATAACCTAAGATCTGACTTAGGACATGACATATTACATATAGAAACACCAAAAATAGCTGCTCTACGAAGATACTTTCATCGTCATGAAGAGTTCTTCAATAATCTAAGAATTAGGAATAATTAACCCTACCCTGTGGGTAGGCGAAACATAAATAAAATATCTGTAGATGAAGAGTTCGAAGAATCTTCTCAGGAAAACGATCCACAGATTTCAGCTATTAGAAATGAGAATCGAACAAAATTCTGGATTTGTGAGACTATAGGTCATCGATTTAAAGATTGTTCTCGGCCTCACCGCGTATTTTGCTACGAGTGTGGCGCACTAAATATTTATAAGCCTTCGTGCCCAAAATGTTCTCAGAAATCGGGAAACTTCCAAACGGACAACCGTGCCAATCCGAGATCGGATGCCCGACTGTAGTCTCGGACGAGGAGAAGAATGAGCCCATTCAAAGTAGTGAAATCCCTTTTAGTTTAAAACAGTCAACTAACAATTATAATAATCGACATTTTAGGCCTCATCATGTTCGACTAAGAGAATACAACGAAGTCAGGAGAAGAATATTTTCAAACGACACAGTTAAGAAAACTAGAAGTCGCTCAGTAACAAGACTACGTGGCTTTTAGAGAAAAAAGCGCGTTGACAATAGTTGTCTATTATCTGCGATAAGCCAATTAAGCAATGATATACGACCTTTTTCTAAACTAGTTCAATTCGATCATCCATACTTAGCTTTACTAGATAGTGGAGCGAATAAAAGCGTAATCGGAGGATCTTTAGCTAATCAAATCACTTCGGGAAAATATAAATACACTAAGGCTCATGGTATCGTGCCAACCGCCGATGGAGCAAAACAATCCACTCTTGGAACTATCACAATTCAGGTTAGCTACAACAACATTCAAGCAGAAATTGAGTTCATTATAGTACCATCAATTACATTAGATGTTATATGTGGAATGGACTTCTGGGAAAAATTTGAAATTTCCGTTACTATAGGAGCCAGTGTGAATGAATTGAACTTTGAACAAGAGCCACTCGAACTCAAGTTATCGGTTGCGGAAAAATCTAGACTCAAAAGTGTTATAAATTTCTTCCCCTCGTTTGACAGAGATGGTCTTGGCATTACGAACTTAATCGAACATTCAATCGATACTGGCAATGCCAAGCCGATAAAACAGAGGCATTACCCTTTATCACCGGCGCGTGAAAAACTTCTCTGTGTAGCGTGTGAGGAGTTAAGTTAGAGAAACTAAAACTCCCCACAACTGCAGGTGTAGGGGATCGCGGCGGCCAAGGGCAAATAGAGGACGGCCAAGGGCAAATGAAGGGCGCAGACTTTGGACTCCAGCCGCCAAGAGCTGGAGTGGCCAAAGAGGAGACGCCGAGAACAGCCGGACTTTGGAACCAGCGGCAAAGGGCAAAGCGGTCAAACGGAGCCAAGGAAAAGGGAATCGCCGAGGATTAACGGCGAGACGGACTTTGGACCCGATCACGCGATGGAAGCTGGACTTTGGACTGGATGGCGTGATCGGGCAGGGATAACGGGAATCGGCGAGCCTATAAAAGGAGGAGACAAACGCAGAGCAAAAATCAGTACAAATGCGAGAGTCAGAGCGAGTGCGTGAATCGGAGTCAAGGAAATCGGAATCGAGTGCGCGAAGGAGTCAAGATCGCCAAGTCGAGAAGTTTGGGGCTTGAAGTGGCAAGCTATCCGAACTGATATTTAAAGCTGAGATTGCCGTCGAGTGCGAGGTTGCGAGCCAGTAGCCGTGCCACGAAGTCTGACGAGAGATCGCAGACGACGAACCGCCGAAATCCGTGGGGATACGGGAGCAAGGAGTCCTTGTACGGTCTCAAAGGCGGTTGCAGGCGATACGGCAGCTAGGCAGGGTGTGCAGACAGCGATCTTACCCGATTCTGGCAGGGTGGGCGGACGTGAAGTCCTACCCGCCGAAGATCAGGGTGTGGGGATCTTTTGATCTGACCCGCCGGGCGCAAGCCGTGCTAGCTCCGTCGAAAGTCGGCATAATATCCAAGGATCTCGGCGAACCGGCCGCAGCCACGAGCTCGTAATACGGCGGAAGCCACGCGTCGCGAGCAACGAGCGCGCGACCATCAACGGCAGGAGCCCCAGGAGACGAACCAGCGGCAGCCGCCACCAACCAGGAGTCACAACAGTGAGCGTAGCCATAAGCCTAGCCGTAAGCTGCCCAATAAATAGAGAACATCTCACTTAATCTAACCCTCTCGTGCGTTATCATTTGGGCGGGCAATCACACAAATAAATTTGGTGGGACGAGCACACAACAAACCCTGAGCTAGCCGCGCACATACGTCGCGAGCAAACTATAGCAAATAAGCTCGTTACAAGCGATCGACAGGATGATTAAATTAGGAGTTATTGAAGAAGCACCATCATCATCGTGGTCGTCGCCTATTGTATTAATAGTCAAGCCAGACAAAGTTGGGTTTTGCCTTGACCAATTTGCCTTATCCAATTCCAAATCTAGATGGATTGTTAAGCTGTCTTCCATCAGTTTACTGCATTTCAAAAATTGATTTGAAAGATGCCTTTTTGCAAATCAATTTAGACTCTCAGTCTCGGCCAAAAACAGCATTTACAGATCCGAATAGGCCATTATACCAATTTAGACGAATGCCATTTGGACTATGCAACCCCCCTCAGATAATGTGTCGTCTCACGTATTCGTCTATTTGGACGATCTTCTTGTTATGTCATCAAGTTTCAATGATCATTTAAAGCACCTATTAGAAGGTGTGACCCGTTTACGCCAGGCAGGCCTTACTATTAATATCAAAAAGAGTCAGTTCTGCCTTAGGAAAGTTGAATATCTAGGTTATGTTGTTGGGGAAGGAACGCTGCAAGTGAACGCGAACAAGGTCAGTGCGGTAGCCGAATTTCCAGTTCCCAAAAGCCAAAACAATAACAGTTCCACTTACTGATTTACTTCGCAGAAAGAACTTCAGATGGAACGAGGACGCACAAACTGCTTTTGACGAAGTCAAGTCTAAGCTTTGTTCAAGCATACATGTCCCAAAAATTGAATGGAGCTCAGCGTAATTATACAGATACGGAATTAAGGTGCCTTGCAGTTTTGTTTGCTATCAAGAAGTTTCGTATGTATGTAAAAATTGTCTCTAGCCTCACAGTATATTTTGCTGGGGCGCACTCAGAAATCGGGAAACTTCCAAGCGGACAACCGACTGTCCGACTGTAGACTTGGACGAGGAGAAGAATAAACCCACTAAAAGTATAGAAATCCCTGTTAGTTTAAAACAGTCAACTAACGATTATAATTACATACATTTTAGGCCTTATCATGTTCGACTAAGAGAATACAACGAAGTCAGGAAAAGAATATATTCAAACGATAAAGATAAGAAAACTAGAAGTCGCTTAGCAACAAGACTACATGAATTTTGGAGAACAAAGCACGTTTATAATAATTGTCTAAAATCAGCGATAAGCAATGATATACGTCCTTTTTCCAACCTAGTTCGGTTCGATCATTCGTATTTAGCTTTACTAGATGAGGAGCTAATAAAAGCGTAATCGGAGGATCTCTAGCTAATCAAATCGCTTCGGGAAAATATAAAAACAATCCACTCTTGGCACTATCACAATTCGGGTTAGCTACAACAACATTAAAGCAGAAATAGAGTTCATTATAGTACCGTCAATTACATTAGATGTTTTTTGTGGAATGGACTTCTGGTAAAAATGCGAAATTTACTACTTTACTGGAAATGCCAAGCCGATAAAACAGAGGCATTACCCTTTATCACCGGCGCGTTAAAGCTTCTTTATCGATAGGATGATTAAATTAGAAGTTATTAAAGAAGTCCCATCATCATCGTGGTCATCGCCTGTTCTATTAATAGTCAAGCAAGACAAAGTTAGGTTTTGCCTCGATTCTAGAAAGGTAAACGATGTCATGATAAAAGACTCATATCCATTTCCAAATCTTGATGGATTATTGAGCCGTCTTTCACCAGTTTACTAGTGGAAATCAAAAATTGATTTGCAAGATGCCTTTTGGCAAATCAATTTAAACTTTCAGTCTCGGCCAAAAACAGCATTTACATTTCCGAATATGCCATTATACCAATTTAGGTGTATGCTATTTGGACTAAGAAACACCCCTCAGACAATGTGTCGTCTTATGGACCAAGTCATACCCTATCAACTGAAATCTCACGAATTCAAGTTTCGATGATCACTTAAAACACCTATTAGAAGTTGCGACTCCCTTACGCCAGGCTATTAATATTAATAATAAACTATTAATATAAAAAGGAGTCAGTTTTGACTTAGAAAAAAATAGAATACCAAAGTTATGTTGTTGCGGAAGGTACACTGCAAGTGAACTCGAACAAGGTCAGTGCGGTATCCGAGCTTCCTGTTCCCAAAAGCCAACAGCAATTAAGACGCTTTCTCGGAATGTGCGAATGGTACCGACGATTTATATCACAATATTCAACAATATCAGTTCCACGTACTGATTTACTTCGCAGAAAGAACTTCAGAGGGAACGCAGACGCACGAACTGCTTTTGACGAATTCAAGTCTAAGCTTTGTTCTGCTCCTATTCTAATCCATCCTAACTTTGACAAGCCAATTACAATTCAATGCAATGCATTCATGTGTGGAGTAGGCGCAGTCTTAGCACAATGCGATGAATGGGGCAACGATCGCCCGAGTCATGTCCCGAAAATTGAATGTAGCTCAGCGTCACTATACAGTTACAGAATAAGAGTGTCTTGCAGTTTTGTTTGCTATCAAGAAGTTTCGTATGTATTTAGAAGGTCATAAGTCTAAAGTCGTTGCCGATCATTCAACCCTGCGATGGTTGATGAATCAGACAGACCTTAGCGGGAGACTTGCCCGTTCGGCGATTAAGCTACAAGGCTTCGTATTTGAAATTGAGCATCGCAAGGGGAATCAAAACGTTGTTGGCTATGGCTATAGTTATAGACTTTTTTCCAGAAATTGATTTCCAGTCAGCAGCATTCCAATCAGACAACTAACGTCAGTTAAGAGACCGTGCACGAAATTCAAGCGAACTGGCATTTCGAGTCATAGATAACTATATATACATATAATAGAGCAGACTTCGCTAGCGGAAATTCAGAAATTGACGAAGCCGACTACAAGCTTTTGGTTCCAATCGAACTGAGAGCAGGCGTAATTCAGTCAGCACATAACCAACCAACAGCATCGCATGGTGGTGTGGCCAAATGTCTCGAGCGTCTTCGGAGAAACTTTTATTGGCCAAATATGGTGACCGATGTTCGAAGTTATATAGCTTGTTGTGATATATGCAAAACTTGCAAACATCCGACGCAACGTCTTCGACCGCCTATGGGTTTTCAAGCCACAAGTGAAAGACCGTTTCAACGAATCTATATCGATTTTATTGGTCCATTCCCAAAAACTCGGAACGGAAATAAAGGTGCATTAATTCTCCTAGACAATTTTTCCAAATTTTCATGGCTAAAGCCAGTTAAAAAGTTCACATCAGAGGTGGTGATCGATTACTTAAAGGACGATATATTTATGTGTTTCGGAACCCCTGAGATTTTGGTTAGCGATAATGGCACTCAGTTTAAAAGCCAGTACTTAGCAACCTTTACTTCAAAGCTTGTAATTCAACACACGTTCACAGGTGCGTACTCCCCGCAGTCTAACGCGGCGGAGCAGGCGGCCCTGAGGTCATATATTCGATCACATCAAAGGTTGTGGGATATTTATATTAGTAGTATTAACTCCGCATTGAGAAATAATATTCACAAATCAATCGGAGAGTCCCCATACTATGTAGTCTTTGGCCAGCACATGCTGACGCATGGCAAAGATTATAAATTACTTCGAAATATCTAGATGTTGTGTGAAGGAGCAGCAAATTTCTGTAGACCAGACGAATTTTCAAAAATCCGAGTTGATATAGCCAAGCGATTGACCAAAGCATACAAGAAGAACCGAAACGAATATGATTTACGTTCACGAAAAATTTTGTTTTAAGAAACCAGGCTAGGCATATTAATGCCAAATTAGCTCCTGTTGGAATTAAAGCCAGAATAAAAGAGAAGAGAGGTGAGTAACTATATTTGCTCGAAGACGACAACGGAAAGGAGTTAAAACTCTTCCATGCCAAGGATCTTTGGTGAGGCACCCTTTTTCAGCTTTAAAACCTGTAATGTGAGGGTACGCTTATAAAGCAATGTAAATAAACAAGTGAATTTTAGTATTTTCCAATAAAGTTAAATCCATAAAATTAGTCGATAATAACTCGATTTCAGTTCGCGCTTAACAGCTCCCAAATTAATTCTGTTAAGGCGCAACAGATCTGGCACCTCGATCGCTTTCAGATAATGTACGGCAACCCTGGACTCTGTCAACCGAATTTGAGCTCGATCCAATTGTTCTTTTGCGATCAAGTTCTCCCGAAATCAAAACGTACTTAGAGAATCCAGTTCAATCCGAAGGCCCAAATACTCATAAGTACAACCGTGATAACATTGAGAAGGCAGTGGCACTGCAACTGAGGATTAGCAGCCGTGCACAGTGGTTGCGTCAGTATGGGAGAAGCGGCCAAAAATACTTCTAGTTGTTATATTGCTGCGAAATTTTCCCCAAAATTCTATAAAAATGTTTTAATTATATCAACAAAAAATTGGATATATCGCGCGACTATTTCCTGTAGCGACCATACAAAATATCGGACCAAATTTGGAACGCACTCATATTTTCAGTTTCTAACGTTTTTTTATTAAAGTATTATTACATTTAAATAATATTTTAATTATTACAATTAAATGACATGAAATTAAAAAAAATCATAATAACAATAAGAAACGAAAATACAAATTATAGCCAAAGAAAATAAAATTAAACAAAATAAATAATAGCAAGGTATATTCAGTTTAAGTCATCGAGTAGTTCAGATGCTGATGCTGATAAAACGGACTTTTTAGAATGTGGGAGGCTTCTTTGGCCGGTAATGTAAGGATCCGAACTCAGAAGCAATCTGTGCATCAAATCTATATTTGTTTCAGTCCGAGAAGTCTTTCGGGTGTGCTGCCTTCTAAACATTTTGATGTCTGCAGCTTCTTCTGATAATTCTTCATAGCTTTTAACAGTTGTTCGTAACTTGGGAGAAGGTCACAGGAGGTCTTTGAGTTCACATTGCTTCGAATAAGAAAATATTGATGCTTGCTCATGTTTGCCTCTATTATAAGCGATAGGACTTCGATGTTAGCTGTGCTGCGCATTGCATCTGATTGAATGTTGCACGATCGTAAACCACAAGCTGCAGATTCATTAATTATTGAAAGCTCAGCAATTCTTCGTCTTTTAGTTCTTTTTGATGACTCACTAAAGTCCACTTTCGGACGTCCACGTTTAGCAGTTTTAATCATTTCTTGAGGCTCACTAGGAGTGCGATTCATTAAATTTGTTTCCTTTTCGTTAAGCCAATTAGATTGGAGTTTAAGAACTAATGCCTTTTTGCGTTTATATTGTGTCCAAAACGAAGCAATTTTTTTGCAAATGTATTCAATACATTTCGTTAACACGGCCATCTCGGACACGTAGCCAATGTTTTCAATATTGCTGTTTACATGATCGATGGCCTTCCGTATTTTTTCTGCATTGGTGCCGATTGCTGTACACCAATAATTAAATATGTACAACCGAGTAAAGACACATTGAAAAGAGTCACCTACCAACATTAAATAAATAAAGAAATGACGCTATTAAAATTAAAATTTAAAGCTAATAAGAACATAAAACACGAAAGACAAAACAGCTGTTTCGACCTTAAAGAAAAAAAGAGACGCTGTTAGTATATTGTTGATTATGCACACATCTGCAAATATCTGCAGCTAGCTTTACCTTTTTTTATACCCTTATATATTAACAAATAAACTGAATAAAAAATGAATCGGGGCATCTTGGGGGATCATAATTAAAACTTTACGTAAACATAAAAAATAAGATACTAAAAATATAGCAAAGTAAAGAATTAATTTTATAATAACGACAACACAAGTTAGCATTTATTAATATTGAAACTTAAAAATAATACCTTTAACTTCAAAATCCATTTTATATTATATAAATTAAGCAGCGTAATTGGTTGACTGAACACTTTGAAGTTAGCTTTTGTTGTGAAATATTCTCTATGCGTGCAGCTGCGCTTAAAAAATGAACACGAGTTCACAGCTTCAATTCTATTTTTAGAAAGTCCCGTTAGATATCCAGAAAAAACCGGTTTGATATGAAGAAGCTTGGTCATTTTAGAGGCGATTTGGTTACTTTTCGCAAATTTTTGTTGTTATGATTTTTTTAATTTTGTCCTATGGGCGCAACCACTGTGCCGTGGTTGTTTATCTAAATTCGCAGCTGTCTCTATGTGTATGTGTGTGAAAATCCAGGTAAGCAGGCCGAAACATCGCCTCGCTGGATAATAATACAAGTGTTTTAGGAAAAACCCTTTCGATAGTCTCTGTAGTGCCAGTTGTAGTAGTGCGACTAGTTGCAGTTTGTGACCCAAAAGTATCATCGCAAGGAGCACCCCATGCTACGGAATTTGCTGGCGGCCGCCGCAAGTCCCGTTGGCGAAGGCGCAGTACATAACGGATTCGAGGTGGCATATATTAAAAGCCCACCTAGATCAGTCCCTAAATGTGCGCATAACCCGACCAGACTCAGAGCCACGATCGGCGAGGAGTCTTGGTGACAACCGGCAGAGTGTGCGGGATTGGAGCCGAAGAGGATCAGGTGTCGTGCTTAAATCTGGTCAATTAGGAATCTAAATAGGAACGTAGGCTCATTTTTCTACCCGAAGTGCATGGCGACGAACATTGTGACTACATAACCTCAACACGGCCATGTAAAAACCACCTCTCGGCGGCAGCCATCTAGCTTGTGACGTCAGTCGAGAACAACAACAATAACAATGGGAGAAGCGGATCGAAGCAGTGCCAGTATCAGCACGCTTAATAAAGACGAAAATAATCTCCACGTTTATCAAATAATACAGCACTCCAGTCTACAGGCCTGCGGACTTCGAGGGATTGGTTCGTGAGTGCATTTATAACCTCGATCAGCTAAAATATGTCTCTATAATAAAGCGTATGAATATAAACTTTATGAAAACGATAGGTTGCTAGGTTGTCAGTGCCAAGCGCACTTAGTATTTACATTTTCTTTATCTAATCTTATAGTTTGATTTTAAACATTAATTAGCTCAGTCGATCAAAACCCAAACATTTAGGATTACGGAATATTAGGAGTAGGGATTAGGGATTATTTCATTAAGACACCACCTAAAAGTTTTGTTTCTTTCTGAGTATTATTAAAGAAAAAGTATAAATTCAATTGTTGTACTCTAACAATCAAATTTTAAACTTCGCACCATTAAATTCGACTGTAAAATTTTGTATCAGTTTTTTTAAAACCAAAAGCCACTTGTCATCCAAATTCCAAAGCGCGCAGGTGGGTTCGCATCGATCATCCACGGCTCTGTGCACGGTAGACTCTCCTTTTAAATTTCTCCTTCGGAAACGCCTGGTCACAGCACACGAAGGTATTTTTGAAAGATTACAAGAGGCACGTAAGTTTGTGAGTGTGGGAAAACTAAAACTCCCCACAAGGCGGAAAGCAGGGGATAATGATGGCCAATGTCAAAGGGGTCAAATGAGGGACGAGAACTTTGGACTCAAGCGGCCAAAGGTGTTGTGTTCATGCGGGACCGGGGCTTGAAGTGGCAGGCCATCCCAACTAAGACTCCAACGCAGACTCCAACGCTGAGATTGCCGTCGAGTCTGAGATTGCGATCGGAAGGAGCCGAGCCACGAAGTCTTTCAAGCGACGAACCAGTAGAGACGAAGTCTCCACTGCGTTACCACTCTGGGCGGGCAATCAATAAATTTGGTGGGACGAGCATACGAAATCCTCTGAGTCCAGCTGATTTAACAAAGTAACAATGGGGAAAGTAATGTTGGAGTAAAAAGGGAGGAATTTAGCGTAATAAATAAAGGGCGCAAACATTAGGCGCCAGCGGCCAAGCGCATTGCGGTCATAAGGGAATGGCCAAAGAAGATATACCGAGAGCGGACGGACTTTGGACCCAGCGGACCAAGTGCAAAGCAGTCAACTTTGGACTTTGGACTTTGGACTGGAGTAACTGGACTACAGCAGCCTATAAAAGGAGGATGCATACTCAGCGCGGCAAGTAGTACCACTGCTAAAATCAGAGCGAGTACGTGAATCGGAGTTAATAAAATCGGAATCGAGTGCGCGAAGGAATCGAGATTGCTAAGTCAAGAAGTTTGGGGCTTGAAGTGGCAAGATATTCCAACAGAAGCTTCAAAGCTGAGATTGCCGTCGAGTGCGAGGTTGCGATCGAGATGAGCCGTGTCATGAAGTCTGTCGAGAGACGAAACGGAATTTCGGTACTGTTCCAGTCCGATCGCGGACGACGAACGACGTGTGCAGGCAAGGGTGTGCAGACGTCGGTTCTACCCTTTGTCCTAAACTTTCTGAAAAGCAGCCAGCATTGTCCAAAGATCAATTTACGATATTTTGTAAATAAAATCGGAAAATTTTGTAACATGTGGATGATGTGATTAACTTCTCTGAAAATTAAGAATCGCATGTCAAACATTTAGACTGGGTTCTAAAGAACGCATGCTATTGAAACGAATGAAAAATCCTTGAGTTGCTTCCAGAATCAGATAACTCTGGAGGAAGCACGCTTTACGCTTAAGCGCAGCTTTGTTCTCTTTCGGACCAAGAGACTGGATGCAATTACCTCTCCTGCTAAGAGTCATTAATTGATTAACTTAAAGACAAAATCGATGCTAATGGCGTAAACGCCATCCATTGCGATTGGCATACGGTGGTAACTTGGACGTTGATGAACTACGAAACACTCAAGTGATCCTTGCGACATCAAGCACGTGCGTGTTAGGGTTAGGTTTTAGTAGGCGCGATAGGAGAAAGTATAGGTAAAGTTAGCGAGGAAATTACTGTCGTGCTGGCTAAATGTTTGCTTATATTCGTACTAAGTTTGGTAAGATTAAAATTTCTAAATGGTTCGTGCATTTCATAAGATTTTCCACAGTGCTGCAACACATAATGTAATTATGATCTAGTATTTCTACTCGGTGCTTGAACAACGAAAACAGCACTCACCAATGCACAATTTACTTTGCTGAAACCGTTTTGGCGCGCCGAATTACGAGTCAGGCTTGTTGTACTCAAATAACCGAAAATTTTCAGTGCATTCGTGCAGACCTCTAATACGTACTAAGTAAGTTAGGATTAAATTTTTTAGCTTGGGAGGTTATTGGGTACAGATCATTATAATTAGCACACAAAACTCTAAAAGGTTCATGCACTTCATACGATTCTGTACAATGAAGCAACACTAAAGGTAAGAAGGATCCAGTATTTCTACTCGGTACGTGGAAATTTAGCTGACTTATCAGATCAGAACTCTCCACGTCACCACGTATTAGATTATAAATGAAGGCAATAGCTAGCATAGTTGTACGGTTGGCTAACAATGGTAGGTTAATAAGCAGAAGTTTACTTGTATAAGAGGGTAACCATCGGTCTGAATCCTAGTTAGAACAGCGTAGAGCAAAAAATAAAAAGTTTTTTTATTGCGTTTTCTATGGACATCATTTTGTGGATTCCAAACGCAGGGTCCATACTCTAAGACAGGACGAACTAATGAAGTGTATAACGTTCTTGTAAAATATGGGTCATCGAATTCCTTCGACCACCGCTTAAGAAATCAAAGCATTCCATTGGCTTTATTCTCCATCCACGAAATATATCTCTGAAGTCAAGTTTAGGATTCAGGCGGACGCCAATATCGTCAACCAAAGTGATTCTTTCAAAAGAGCAGCCGTTCAGCATATAAGTCGCAAAAATGGGAGTGACACGAGAAAATGTCATTAGCATTTAGAAACATTTAAGTTAAATAAATTAACACGACACCATGTTTGAAAGTTATTCAGATCTGTTTGTAAGTCCGACTAGCTTGAGCTGTCTTTATATTGCCCACAAAGTCTAACATCATTCGCGTAACTGAGAGCTCTAGAGTTACAAAAACCCTTGGACTAGCTAATTAGAAAATTTGAGATCCATCTGAGAGATCAAATGGGAAACTGATTATAGAGTTTCCTAACAAGAAGGGGGTGGTGAACGGAGTCAAATGCTTTACTAAAATCAGTATAAATTACATTTGCCTAAACGTTTTCTTGGAAGCCCTGTATTATAAAAAGTGAGCTCCGTTGTTGTTGATCTTCGCCAAATAAATTCATGTTGACGTCGAGAAAAACTGATCTACGAATTAGACTACTTACAGATTCCTCTATAATAGTTAGTCCAAATTATTCCTTTAAAAAAAAAAGAAAAGGAGGAGTTTTTTTTGAGCAATTTTAGAAGGGGATTACACAAGTCATTGGAACATTACCTAAGCACATAATCAGGTATTATATCGGGACCTGCCGCATAAACTGTCTTAACACTGCGAAAGAAGGGAACTTCGTTTAATCCTAGCTTTAAGATTTGGTTCGATTTGGCATGTTGTATGATTATGTCTGGTTTTAATAGCATGACGAAGAAAAGGTAGTTTAAAAAACCTGAGCAAAAGGTTCGGCGACTGCCTGATCATTATCTGCTTTCGTATTTTCAAATTAATGTAGGAAAGATGTACAAAGGCTTACTGTACCGTGCAACAAGTCAAATAGCTTTTATAACATTGTGCGTTAGGCACGGTAAAATGATACAGAGCCACTAAATAGCAAGATCCGGTATATTTAAATTTAGAATGGAGATTGGATCTTAAGTTTTTCAGGGTCAAATCTGAATTAAACCAGTGAGGCTTGTCTGCGATTTACGTATAGTATAACGGAAAACAGTCGTTAAAATAGGAATTCATATTTATTAGCGGTAGCCATGTCAGTGCACATATAGAAATCGGTCCAAATATATTATGATCCGAAGTCTGCCCTGCGAAAGCAATATACATTTTTAGGTAGTCGATCAGACTTACTACAAAGAGATAGAAGAAAGGTGGATTTAATAAATAAGAAGTTTCGAGAACGGAGGATTCTAGGGACATAAATAAAATTTCCTTTAACAGATAGCTTTACCCAAAGGGATTACATATCGTGGCTTTCCCCAAAAACTAGTAATACCGACTTTGTTGTAAAGTCAACCACTTTAACTCAACCACTTTCCAACTCGCCGGATAGACCGTTATAGCCGGAAAGCCTTTTCCTATAGGTCGCCTTTTCTTTTTCTTAGCTTCGAACTCTCTAACAACAACATATGTTGGCCAAAAGCTATCAGAGCATATTGTGTTAAAGATCTCGTTTGAGGCATTTATTTTAAAGATTAAATATCCCTAGTATAAGAAAATTTACATTTTTCGACCTATATTTTTGATTTGTCGGCTTTTGTCTAGCCTTGAATAGGCAATAACATCGTAAGATATTTAATGGGGAGAAAGCCGCGAAACAAATATATGTTTCGTAGGTGGTGCTACAATGAGCGATTTTGGTAACACAGACTGCCAATCGGGGCCGGTAGTCGGCACTGGGTTCTGCGGGGTCGTTGATTCTGACCCCTCAGCGGACAAAACAGACACTCCGTGGCACATTCGGATATCGAATCATATTTCGTCCTCGATCTCAGCTTCAATGAGATCACACAAGATAAAAAAAATTTAACACCTTGATGAAATCTGAAAAAGAAAAACAAAATGGATGAGTGGGCTGGGAAAAACAATCCGCGGTTGGCCAGGCGGGTACACATGGCCAGCGAGACCCGGCGTGCCAGGGGTCTATGAAAACCACTGCCGATCTGCTGCCCGACCAGTGCCGGGCCGGTGGGGCCTTCCAGTGCCAAGAGGGGTCGAAGATAATAATAACAAAAATGAGAGCATATATGCATATGTATATAGGCCAAAAGGGCAATGCACAGACTGATTGTGGTGGAAAAAGGGGGCAGATAGGCCGAAAAATTTGCAATGGGGCAGAGTTATAGTGCGAGCCGAGGGAGGGCAATCAAAAATATCAGAAAAAAAAAGACGTAGAGAAACGGCAGACCTTTTGGCGTTTCCGAATGAAGGGGAAAGTGTGAGCAGTGGTTTGGGAAACTAAACCTCCCCACAAAGTATAGTGCAGTGGATAATAGCCAAAGGCAAATGGGTAAGATGAAGGACGGCGACTTTGGACACAAGTGGCCAAGGGCGCACCGGTCTTGCGGGACCAGCCAAAGAGAGACATTGAGAACGACGGGCCAAAGGCAAAGCAGTCGACTAGTAGGTCGAAGGAAAATCGCCGAGGACTAACGGCGAATGGAGGAATTTGGAACCGATTGCGTGAGGTACGGCGGACTTTGGACCGGGTGGCGTGATTGGGTTCGGACAGGAGTAACGGGGTACGGAAAGCTATAAAAGATGGAGCTGGGCTCAGTGCGGCCATGAGTTCGAGTAAGAGAATCAGAGAGAATTCGTGAAGCGGAGTTTAAGAAATGGAAATCCATCACAACTGAAACTGTAACGCTGAGATTGCCGTCAAATGCAATGTTGAGATCGAGAGACGAGCCGGTATTGCGGTACTGTGCCACGAGGATCGCGGACGACAAACAGGCTAATTCGTGGGGATAAGTGGATTTAAGAGTCCATAAATAAATTGACTTATTTAAATTCTTTAAATACAGCTTGCTATCATCACAATTATGAAAAGTGTGAAACGCTTTTTCTGTAATAAATGTCTTTCTTACTCAACAAGTGAATATAGGTTCATGCGTCATACAGAGAGATGCTCGAACATGGGGACTGAGAGACTTAAATAATGAGTACTCAAGACATTTTTGCTTTTTATTGCGACATTTGCAACGGGGATTTTAAGTAATGATAGAGTAATTTTTTGGTACAATTTCGGGTGTCACACATAATAAGTACAATTGTTAAGACAGGAATTTTTATCCCAATATAAATATTTAGATTGTGAAGAAAAAATATCCGAAACTTGACACAATCAGAATGTGTGGATTACACCCACGCATGTCAGCTGTGGTTTCATTTCAAGTCTCAATCACTAAAACACTATTTGGAGTTGTATTTGTTAACTGATCTTTTACTGCCTACAAAATTGTAGAAACATTTATGGAATTGAACCTGCGCACTATAACACAAGTCCAGATTCGTCATGTAATTTTTGTAAGTTGATGCGCTACGGTCAGACTCTCAAGAGTCTCTTGCGTCATGACGCACGTGCTTGTTATGGTTAGGTGTTAGTAGACGCTATATGAGAGAGTATAGGTAAAGTTTGCGAGGAAATTAGCTACAGGCGTGTTGCCTGAATGTTTGCTTGCATGCGTACTAAATTGGTTAAGATTCAAGTTTTTATTTTGGGAGGGCTGTTTATGTATGATGTTATATGGTTCATATCGATATAATTAGCACACAAAATCTAAATGGTTCATGCATTTCATAAGAAGTTTTACAGTTGCGTAACACTAAAGGTAAATAGCATCTACTATTTCTACTCGGTACGTGGAAATTAAGCTGACCTATCAGGTCAGTAGTATCCAACCGTACAGCAAATAGACTTCACATTTCATACAACGAAAATGGAACGAAAAATTTTAAGCGACAGGCCCCAGAGAGCCGTATGATGTTGCTTGAATTGGTCTTTGTATGTGTGCGTGTTCGTGTATTCCTGTCGCTAAAAATTAGACTGTCGCTAAAAATTGTTGGTTCCATTTTCGTTGTATGAAAGCGGAAGTCTATATGATGTATTGGTTGGTGGTAATACCTAGCATAGTTATACGGTTGGCTAAGGATGATAGCTTAATGAGCACAAGTCAACTTTCATAGGACGGTAGCCTTCTGTCTGAATCCCAGTTAAAACAGCGTAGAGCAAAAAGTAAAAAGATCTTTTGAACTTAGTCGACGCGTTTTCTGTGGCCATCATATTATGACACGAGAAAATGTCATTAGCTTGCACTTAGAAACATTTAAGTTTAATAAATTAACACGTATGAGTGGCTATTACTCATTCAATATGAGGGAGCAGCGCTAGGTCCGCTTCATTCAGGAATTTATCTGGAAATCTGAGAGCTGCTCCCTCATTGACAAACATGTATTGAAGGATACATGCATATACATGCATACAGATGCAGATACATACATATTGTATCCATTATTAATTTGTCTAACTTCTCCATCGTCGCGGAGGATAACAAAATACTTGAAAATTTGATCACTTGATTTGATTTAATGTTTGTACATAATGTACATGGAGTAAGACGATAGTGTATGAAAATCTATTGTGAGACCCCCACGCCTTTTCCTTTTCGTTAAGCAGAAACTTGAAGCATCGTGTTTCTCAGGATCAGATTTATAAAATTATTACCTAAACATGATAATATTGATGTTGATCGCTATGCCTCTTTGAAGCGTGTCAATAAGTGCACCTGCATGTAACTGTGTTAAGTGTTTTCACCCTTTTCAATTGACACGTCTGCCCGTTTTCCTTTTTAAATTGAGGGACATTTGAAGAAATCATTTGTTTTTCCTTGTCTTACCCACACTCATCCCCTTTTTTAAGTTAGGGATCGTAACTTCGATAACCTTCGAAGACTCGTGTTTTTTCCCACTCTTCTGCATTCATCCCACTCCTACGTCACCTTTTTTAAATAGGCCTCGATAGGTCGGTAGACATCCTTCGATGTTCATACACACATGTGTCTCAACCACCACCGACCCGATTTTTTTGTAAGTGAGAGATCGCGGGAAAGCATCCCTTTTCGAAACGTACATGTTGGTAAGACACCGCCGACTTTTCAATTGCCTCCGACCATCCTTCGATGTACACACACAAGTTTTCAAGTGCCCCCGTCCCTTTTAAAATTTAACATGATCGTGCAGGATCGCTCCGTGGAGGATCACTTCGCACACGAAACCGTATCCTCGGTGTAGTGTTTAAACACATCCCCCTTCACCACTCAATCAGTGACCCTAATTAATTGCATTTGTATAACCCGATTAAAATTGACATGTTGACATCTAACCCTAATTCATTGCATTTTTATCACCATAGCCCCTTGAGATTTTGACAGCTAACCATAATTAATTGCATTATTATTACCATATCCTTTTAAAAAGTGGCAGGTTATTGCAATTAACCTAATTTATGACGGTTTTTAGCGACATCCCTTCAGTTACCTTGACATACTACTGACATATCCGTAGTATTATTAGACTACGCATATATCCACTACTTTATGTATACACAACCTACCCTATACTACCCCATATTAAAGACTCATAAAAAAACTATGTATACACTTGCAACAGTCTGCAAATTAAAGTCCCATCGAGTAAAGAAAACAAAGTCATGTAGAGTAAATAATCATGGGCAACGCTTCTTTAAAGGGCTTCAATCCCAAAGTTCGGCAAATTCGCAAATTAAGTACAAATACCAAATTCAAATCCAATGCGTGAAATAAAAACGAGATCACTGGAATCCGAGAGAACCCTTATATCCAAGAGATAACACACCCAAGTGCCCAAGGGAATGTCAAAGAGATATGAAGAGATCGAAAGTTCTTTCATAACATTTTAAAGCTTACTCAAAATTAAGGAAAGCTAGAGACCGAGGCTTCAAGGTTATGAAAATCAGATCAGGTAGTTAAGTTCATTTGAATTGATTAAAAAAAAAAGTATATTTTTTGATAAGTGGTTGTCGAGAACTTATATATATGTATATTTAGATATTAATTTTTTAATATTTACAATTTCTTTAATTAAAAAAGAAAATCAACAGAAAGGGAAGCGACTTCTCGATCTCAACGATCGTACATAAAGAGTAAAGTAAGTCATAGAACGAAATGGTTCTAAATTTATACAAGTATGAAAAAAATATGGATAAAAACTTGGACATTTTTGTTTTAAATACATATTAGCTAAAAATGTTAAAATTTAAAACACTGTGGAGATCAAAATATATAATTTTCTTATTCTTGTCTTAGTTTATATATAAAATAATGTCTTCATTAGCAAATAAACGTTCCTCGATTATGACACAGCGGATTCTGAAATGAAAATACTCTAGTTGAAAGAGGATGATGTCAACAATAATAAAAAGACATCACATAGGTTATGTGTGTAAAGAGAAAACATCTGAAGTCTCCATTAACATTCTTGCAAACTCTTTTAAGTTAAACCGCTCTTAATGCATCCTTTGCAGTTACTCCACATTTTAGTTTAATCCTATCTATATACAAAAATGAAAAAGTCCATTGTGATAAATAAGTTAAAGCGGGAATATGCCTTCGTCTATGACACGAGCGAAGGTTCGAATCAGTGGACGTTTATTTTTCGTATAAATTCATACATTGGTTCTTAATATTAAGTAAGCTAGTTAAAACTCGTTAGTTAAAGTCGCTGCTTCGTTGAAGAAGTGGCGGCAGCGCTTATTATTATTAATATTTATATATATATATATATATATAATATATATATAATAATAATAAATAATAATAATTGTTATTAACAAGTATTTGTTTTAATTTGTATAAGCTAATTTTTGAATAATTTTAGTCTATTCTTCTTAACCGTTTGTGGCTTCTTTTTTCCCACATCTACTACTATATTGTTTCTGTCTAACCTGTATCATTTTTTAGAAACAATAGATTTCCTACTTCTAGCTTTAAGTCATTTACTTTTTTATCATATTCTAATTTTCGTTTTGGTTTTTCTTTTTCTATAATTAATTTTGCTCTTTTATATGCTACTTGTAATCTAAACTTAAGTTCTTTTGCATAATCGTCTATGTTATATATTGGATCTTTTTGTTTTTAAGTTATTAAATTCTATGAATTGTCTTGGTAATCTACCATAAACAAGTTCAAATGGACAGTAGTCATGTAACGTTGATGGAGTAGTATTAAAAAAATGTGTGAAATAATTTACCCCTATGTCCCAATCATCTTTGTCAATCGATATGTATGAACGAATATTTTCGTTGAATGACTTCTTGTCGTACTTTAGTACAAATGATGTCAAAATCGCTTTGGCTACTGTTTTTGCGTTTTTATCTGCTACTGGAATTTTAACTAGATATTTTG
This sequence comes from Drosophila kanapiae, assembly GCA_008042475.1. Taxonomy (NCBI): domain Eukaryota; kingdom Metazoa; phylum Arthropoda; class Insecta; order Diptera; family Drosophilidae; genus Drosophila; species Drosophila kanapiae. The sequence goes on along the minus strand of VNJM01003492.1, from coordinate 36,027 downwards.
TAAGATCGCATATTATAGTTATCGCATACTCATTACCATATTCTGTTTGTGGTAATGGTTGCATCATTTAAAACAGTTTCAAAAGCTGTATTTGGGGTATTTGTTATGATCATAGGGGCTTTTGTATGTGTTGTAGATTTAGCTTTTTGGCAGTCTACACACGTTTTTAGATCATTTTTAATGGTTTGAACCATTTTGGGCCAATAGTATAATTTCTTTATTTTGGACAGGGTACGCATAATCCCTGTATGGCCTCCTTCCATTGGATCGTACTCTTAATCCCTGTATGGCCTTCTTCTATTGGATCGTTATGATATGTTAACAGGATTGCATTAATTTGACTTGTGTCATTTTCGTCTATGTGTGTCATCTTTTGTAATACTGCTATTTTTATAATTATTAATTTTTTATTGCCCTTGTTTTTGAATTTATTTAAAGTGACAGATTCGAAAACTTGTTCACTTGGTGACGTCTGTAAATTAATGATTTTGTGTATCCCGGCTTCTGAAATAAACCTTTGAAAAAATTTGTCGAATTTTCCATTAGAATATAAATCTTTAACTTAAAATTTCACAATTATTGGTTTTCCTCTTTTAAATATACATTTAAAATTGTTCATTTTTAATTGCTAACAACTTCATAGACATTGGGCTCATATATATTTACAAGCATTTTAATTTTTTCATCTGCCCAGATGTTTTCCTGTATTTTTGATGATCTCTTTTGTACCATCAATATATTCCTATTTATATTAGTTCTTCTATGTTTATGCGAGATAATGCATCCGCAACGTGATTATCCTTCCCCTTGAGGTATTTAACTGTAAATTGATCCTCTTCTAGATCTAATCTCATTCTAGTCAGCTCTGAAGATGGATTCTTCATTGAAAATAAGTATACTAAGAGTCTATGGTCAGTTTTTACTAAGAAATGTCTTCCGTAGACGTATGGTCTAAAATGTTTTATTGCCCAATGTACAACGGCTAATTCTTGTTCTGTAGTTGATTTGTTGCTTTCTCCCTGTGTGAAAGCTCGTGATGCATATGCGATTGGCAGTTGCGCACCGTCGTACTTTTGAGATAGTATTGCACCACATGCATATTTACTTGCGTCTGTGGTTATCCAAAATTCTTTGCTGAAATCAGGGTATTGCAATAATGTTGGTTTCATTAATGCCTTTTTAAGATATTTAAATGATTCTTCACAATTTTTAGTCCACTCGAATTGGACATTTTTCTTGCACAGTTTTTTTAAATTACGTGAGTATTGTGCGAAATTATGAATAAATCTTTTGTAATAATTGCAAAAAGGGACAAAGCGTCGTGCACTATCGGCATCTGTTGGAGTTGGATAGTTTTTAATAACATCGTATTTTTTTCTCATCAGCAAGAATGCCATGGGCTGTACATTTATTGTTGTGTTTGTCTACAAATTTTGGAACATCCTATAACAACTAAATCATCCATGTAGACGAATGCTTGTGCTGGTTCTAAGCCAGAAAATAGCATCATTCTCATAAATGAATTTGGGGCTACTTATAGACCATATGGTAATCGCGTGAAATGATAAGAGCCGGTGCTCGTAGAAATTTATGTTATGTTCCTAGATTTATCTTTTAGTTCCATTTGGTGAAATCCTGATATGAGATCGAGACATGAAAAATATTTAGCTCAACCCAATTGATCTAATATTTCTTCTATTCTTGGTAATGGATATGGGCTAAAATAAATGCCCATAATCCTCGATTTTTTTTTTTATAATTTCATAGATAAATAAACAAATTTTCATAATCTTTTGGATTTTGGAAACAAGTCCGAAAAGTCAAAAAATGTAATTTTCACCTTTTTTTTTTACTTTTTAAGACATTTTTATGTTTATTTGCACTTTTTCTACTAAATCTCTTAATAACAATCTAATAAGACGAGAAAAATTCAAAGAGAGCGAAAAAATGTTCAATTACCTCTTAATTTGTATTTTGTTTCTTATCTATGTTCTTATCGTACTTTCGCGAACCCAAAACATAATTTTATTGTAATTGCTTCGCATTAAGTGAAAGCAGGTGAATGAAACTCCATGTATTAAGTCATTTTAGTGTAAACTATTGAAATTGGAAAAAAAAATTCCGACTTTTTCCAGCCAATTTTTTTATATTGAATCTTAAAGTAGCGTACGTTTGCGACCGTATGTATTATTATTTTTTTTCTTAACTTTTATTTTTGTTTAACAAGTGACAAACGTAACCGCTATTTAAATAAAATTAAAAACGATCCACAGAAGTATAAAGTATTGCGTGTAAAAGCAGCTGAGAGAATTAGAAAACGCCGCTTAGCATTGGCAAGCAAACCAAATAAATCAATTCTTAAGCAGATGCCAGAAAAAGATCGAAAACGGCTGATAAATTACAGAGAAAAGAAGAAAAGGGAAGCTCAATTAAAAGAAGACGAGCAGGAGTATAATTGTAAGCAAACTTTGGGAAAGGCTATAAAAAAATGTAGAAAGAGCAATTTAAACAAAAAAATTTATATTATTAAAGAATTGTTTAATAAGTATGTCAGGGCAGAAAATGTAACCGAAAACGATGATACGAATATTAACTTGGATTGGGAAGCAAGGAGTAAATTTATTTCAGACATTGCGTGAAGATGTTAGCGTTCAATCGGCAGCCAAAGAGGATAATATATTTTATTATGGAAAAATATTTGCTAAACGTTATATGCTGCTTACCGTAGCAGAAGCTTACGAAACGAACAAAAATGAGTTAATTGGAGAACTGGTAAGCCGGACAATGTTTTACGAAAATCGTCAAACTCTCGACTAAAATGCCCCATAACATGTGTGTATGCATCTATCACGCTAACTTTAATTTTTTAATAAACGGTTGCGCAACTGTTTTTAAGACTTTTCCGAAAACGTTTGAAAGTTTTTTAGAATTAACTTGTTGCAATATTAAAAGTGAAAGCTGTATGACCAACACTTGTGGAAATTGTGAGACAGATGTACAATGTATTGTTCCAGTGATATATTTAAAGAAATTATCTGAAATCGTAAAATGGCAAAAATGGAGGAAAGTTGAAGACATAACAACATTGACGTATACTTCTGCTCCGCTTTCAGATTTATTACATGAGTTAGAAGTTCAGCTGCCAATTTTTAAAACACACTTCTTTGTTAAGCGAGACCAGAAAAATTATTTTGAATCCACGAGAAAAAAAATCAAGCCTGGTGAACTTGCTATACAAATTGATTTTGCTGAAAATTATAGGCTACTGTGACAAAATGAAGTTCAAAGCGCGCACTTTAACTACAAACAAGTTTCGATTTTTACTTGCGTAGCATGGATTTTTTAAAAAACTATCTCATTTGCAGTAATAAGCGATAGTTTAAGTCACAGTAAAGTAGATGTGTACATTTTCATAACTTCGATTATCGAACAAATTTTAAATCAACATGGCAAATTTGAAAAAATATTGCTATTCTCTGACGGTAGTAGCTGCCAATTTAAAAAGAAATTTATTTTTTGGAGCTTAAGTGATTTAAGGACTAACTTGGGTTGCAAAACAATGGAGTGGAACTATTTTGCAACTTCTCATGGAAAAGGTGCAGTCGATGGCGTCGGTGCGGTCCTTAAACGAAAGGTTTGGTCATAACCAAAACAAAGAACTTAATATTAAAATATGCGTTTGCTTTCTACAATTGTTGCAAAATAACATATCGGGAGTCAATTTGTTATACATTGATGAAGATACAGTTAATATGGGGTCAATAGCTATAAATCAGAAATGGCAGGGTATAATTCCGAATGTTCCATGTATGGAATGACAGGTCGGATGGCCTATTCTATTAAAAATAAATTAACATAAATATATATATAAATAAAACATAAAATATATATAAATATATATCCTTATATGTAATACATATTTATATTTCCTGTTTTGAATAAATTTCTTTGTTAAAATTAAAAATTTTTAAATTTTTAACTAAAAAAAAATGTGGTGAAACATGTTTCTTTAAGAAAATATAAGAGCAAGCCAAAACCTACTTCCAATTCGCGTACGTTCGCGACCTCATGTTTTTTGCCAATATTATGAAAAAGAAAAATACATTAGAACCATAATTTACACTAAGAAAAGAACTCACCAAATGCTATCGGAAACAAAAAAAAAGTTTCAGAAAATCTTATTTTCTTTAATTTTTTGCACAAATTGCGTACGAACGTACGTTCGCGACCCCAGGATTAGCCCATATTTGTCTGCCAGAAGTTTTTTTTATTAATCTGTCGATAATCAACTACTAAACGCCATCTTTTTTCTTTTGAATTTGGAAGTGAATTTGGGAACGAACAGAAGTGCGCTGTTATATTCTGATATAGATGGTTCGACTATACCATGCTTTATCAATTTTTCGACCTGTCTGTTTATTTCGTGGCTTTCTGTGTCTGCATTTCTATAATTCTTATCTGCTAATCTTAATTTTTTTTTTAATAGAAATTATATACTATATTTAGAACTTCTTTTGTTCTATTAATTTTATTATCATTTATTGATTTGATTTCGAAGTCGTCTATTGGCTCGAATATAATATTTGGATTTTTAACATTAATATTCTGATCAGTCCTATTTAAAATACGAACTATTGCACTATTACTTTTCACGATGCTGTTAGCTATTAATAGTCCGTGGTGAATTTCCTGGTTTGGTATTAATACAGTATCTTTATCAATCCGAAGTGTACATTTTCTCATTACTTCTGACCTTGTTGGTAATAATATTGAATTATCAATATCATTTTGTAATAGTGGAACATGTATTTGGTAATCTAATGTTGTGGGTTTTAATATCAATTCATCGTTTCGATAATCTAATGTGCGATTGAATTTTCTTATAAAGTCGAGACCCAGAATTCCGTCACGAGGTACGGGAAATTCGTTTTGAACTATTTGAAAGTTGTGACTGATTATGAAATAATCGAAGAGAGAATCTATTGTAGCTAATCCTAATAATTGTATTATTCCCTGATATATTTTTTTTTTAATTTTCATTTATTTCTGAGTTTAAGTTGTTGTCTTTTAGAATTGATATATTTGCTCCAGTATATACTAGTAATGTTAGAATATTATTATTTTTCTGATTATGTATTCTTATTACGCTGCTGAGATTTATTAAATCTTTTTAAGATTGGTTGCTCAAGGGGGCTTGAGTGTTTTCCGAGCTACCTTGTGTAACTCGTACCTGATTGTAATTATTTCTTCTATTACCTCTATTTGAGCCGCCTCTGTTTGAGCAACCTCAAGAGCTTTTATAAATATTATTATTGCTACTGCCACCATTGTTGTAGTACCGTTGGCCACCTCTGTTGTAGTTACGGCCCCTAAAATTGTAGTTGCGTGATTTTCATTTGTAGTTTGTATGAATGCAGATATTGCGTGTTGTCGAACGTATTACTTCGTTGTGAATGCAATTTTTCTTCATTGCTGTCACCGCATGTTTGGTACTAAGCATTCTAGCTTGTTTCATGCTGAATTCTTGTTCAATGTATGCTCCTTCTAGAGCTTTAGCTAACTTTTCTACCTCTTGCGTATAAACATTAGATGTTTTGTTGTTTTGCGTAAGATTCAATAAGCTCGCAGATAGATTGTTAATAGACTCACCTTTGACATTATTTTTAAGTCGATTGTTGATTTGGTCTATTGTATTTTCGTTCCCTATTAAATTTCTAGCTGGTCCTTTTAATTTTGTTTTTATTAAGGACACAGCTAAAAGTTCATATGCGCCTTGAATTTCTTTTACTATTTCTAGTACATCTAAGCTTAGATGCATTATTTTTAAAATCAATATTAGTCTGCGCCATGATTGTGTGCTTCTGTTCTATTACTGACTTTAATTCTGATTCTGACCAGTTTTCTTCAGCTATTTCTGGTAAATTTATTACCGCAGGTATATTAAGATCGTAAAGATCTTTTTCTTTAATTTCATGTTCAATATTTTCTAAATTATCGTCCTCTGCTGTGTTTAAATCGTCTTGGTCTATTAGTTCTAGTTCTTTATTTTTATTCATTATTCAATGTTTTAATAAATATTTACAAATATCCATCTGATTACAATCGTTATTTCTTGAAGCGTTGACGGTGCCGGCGCTGGTTGCGTAGGCTTCTCCTTGGCCTGGGCGGTGGCGGTGCAGGTGATGGTTCACCGATGTTTTTATTTTTTATTTTTTAGGGCCCAGGCAGATGCTTAGATAATGCGGACTCCCCAGTGGTCCTTCACAGTCTGCAGGGCATCTTAGTATGAAAATCGGTAATGGCTCTGGTGGAGGACGGTGGTTTTTGGTTATATTTCTCTGAATAGTTGTGGTACAGCGTGTTTGGTTCTTTGACTTTAAAAATTCTTCAAGCGCTCTTAGTTCCTTAAGTAAGCTAGTTGAAACGCTGCTTCGTTTAAGAAGTGGCGGCAGCGCTGCTTACATATACATACGTATGCATGTGTTATTAAATATATAATTATATATATATGTATATGTAGAGGAGCATGTGTTATGCACACACGCTGACAAACAACGGTCAGTGGCCGGCGTTTATGCTGACACGGCTTTTGATGTGCCGGCTGCAGTTCAAGTGACATGCTTAAGTATTTGCTGTCACTCTGGTTACAGTGCAACTTCGATATATGTGCATATCACACAATCTAAAACTATTATGAAAAAAAAACTACCTCTCAGAGAGTAGCCAGAATCTCGACCAACAGCGAGCTAGCAATAGCAGAGCTAGAGATACACTGCCGCGAAATCCGTGTAAATAAAAAAAAAATAAGTAAAGAAATTCAACATTGTCACCAATCTTCAGTTTTATTCCCGTAAGCATTTTAATATTATTCTAGCCAGTTTCCAAGATATGCTTCTTTCTACTTCTCACTATTTACATAGATTGAAAAAAATTTTATTGTTCTATGCTTCCTATTGTTGTAAAGAATAATTAACTCTTCGTACATATCAATCCATTTATAAGTTCCATTTTACGTAAACTGCATCCACATGAGTTCTTTTAATGTTCTGTTGAATCTTTCAACAACTGAGAGTTCAGTGAGTTCTTTAATAAGGATTGATTTTATGTCGAACCATCAATTCCATAAAGTGAGTTTTAAAGAACTCTTTTAAGTCATCTGTTTGTAGATTCCTAGGAAGGTGCTCCATGTCCAGACTTGTATATTTTCTTTATTGTCTGTTGTCTTTGGCAGTTTATAATTCAATTGCCTTTTGGAATATGCCTTTGGAATATTTGCCTGCCTGTTAGCAGGTAGCGATGCGCATTACTTGAGAAGGCGTGCTTTCCATGTGTATCAGTAAAGGGGAATAGTTTTTTCATATCGTTTTAAATTATTAAAGTTCTGTTCATCACCACTTAATAAACAAACTTGACAGCGGACATGATTATTATAAACTAATTTGAATACTGTTATAAAAATATAAACTAAATTAGCGTATAGTTTGAGCCCCTGTCAATACTTCAATTTTTTATGTAATTTCGTTTCTATTATACGTATTTCCCGCAGATTGCGATGCTATTAAGAGTTGTAGATCTTCTACCAACTTATTTGGTCGTCCCAGTAAACATAATTCTTCGTTTCAAGTGTTATGAATCCAAAGTCATTTACAATTTTATTAATGCTCTTGCGTAATGATTCGGCAGGGTGTAATTTTGATAAAAATTTTAACACCATGTGGATGCAAATTTCTTCGATACAAATTAGTTTTTACTATAATTTCAATGAATACTTCCAGATCATTTTTATTTTCATTTTTTGGTAGATTGTGCAATTGCAAAGAATATATTCCACTATTGAGTCGGTAGTATTGAACATCATCAAATTCATTTATATTATTTGATATATTTATTTGTTTATGTCACAACATTAGTTGCCCAGATTTATTTTTGTATTGTACACTGATATTTCAATTTTTCAAACTCTATTAAAGCAACGCGACTGATTTGGTATTAAAGGCGATGTACAGTTTGTCAAGTAATTCTTTGCAAAACGAAAAATGGCACTGAAAATAATTTTCTAGCTTCATTTTACACAAGATTAACACGATTATCTTAAGTTTTTCTTTTGTAATATTGTAAGGGTCTTTATTAGCTACACTTATGCATTAAGAACAAAACATATATCAGCATAAAACATAACAAAAAACAACAAAAACCAAAAATGGTCAAATATTTCAATTAATTCTTTGCAAAATGCAAACAATTGCTAGAGAGAGACAAATTACAAGGAAACGGTAAACAAAACTAAATTTGTGCGTTTTGTATGTATACTTATCTCTCATGTTTACTACGATTTTGGGTTTTATCAGTGCAGAGTTGATCGCTATGCCGTTTTTAAACAATGACTGGAAAACGAGTTGATGAAATCCTAATTCGATTGGTTTACAACAACTATTAAAATGGTAAACCGACGAAGAAGTTAGCAAATGTGTTTTAAGTTATATTAGGGACAATATACAACATTATAAATTGAATAGAAAAAAAAANAAAAAAAAAAAAAAAAAAACGGCTGCATATAATCAATTCTTGGGAGAAAAAAAAGCTTACAAGTCGTCATTATTCAAAAATGGTAAATAATATTTAAATAATATTACAGTGCCATTTTTCGTTTTGCAAAGAACTACTTGACAAACTGTATGTGGAGAGGGTGGACTCGATAATGCAGTTGATGTGTGGGGAGTCCACAAAATTATTTTGATCCATACGTTATATATTTATATTAATATTTAAATTTTAGAAAATAAAGGATCGCTAAACAATGCAAGAAGCCAATTGATGTTAGCGATCTTACGATCGGATGTTGACTTGGTTTTACGGTCCGGACGGTCGATGATATGTCAAAGAATGATGGCTTGCGCTATTGTTGCGAGACTTGTCGTGATGTGGAAAGGTAAATGAGGTCTTTCATGCGGCAAACCAGAAGTGGTTTTATAGAGCTATTAAGTAGTTTTCGTAAAACGAACGATGTGCTCGTAGCGATGGATGCTCAAATTAATGGCCTTAAGCTTTTGAACGAGTCTCCTAAGCGCAAAAAAAAAAAACCCGCAGACAGGCGGATCCCTACAGCTTCCAGAAAGTCAACCGCAGACTCCCTCGGTAACGCCCTCACTCTCAGTAACGAACTCAATGACGCTGAGATCGGAAAGATTCAGTATCCGAATAAGTCGCGGGAGTGGTTGCGACCCCAGTAATTTCCGTGTTGTCCGCTGAGGGGTCACAATTAACGACCCCGCAGAACCCAGTTTCGAAAACTCCCCAGAGTGACAGGTCCGGACCACCGGCTCCAGCTGGCAACATAGACAGTCAGTCTTTGTTGCCAAAATCGCTCATAGTAGTATCAATTACAAAACGTATATTTGTTTCGCGGCATTCCCCTGATCAAACATCTGACGATGTTATTGCCTATAGTCAAGGCAAGACAAAAGCCGAAAAATTAAAAATAATAAAATTCAAATTTTCTTATGCTAGAAATAATTCATCTTCAAAATAAATGTCCCTAACGAGATCTTTAGCACAATATGCTCTGAAAGCTTTCGGCCAAAGTATGCTGTGCCCGCTACGTCTTCAAAAAACTAACAAACTCTATCCTTATTTCCTATCAGAATGCAAGAGGCTTACGCAGTAAGCTCCCTAAATTGTATTCTGATCACAGAAACCTGGTTTGTCCAGCTGTGTACACTTTAGACAGGCTGGATCCGCCTATTCGCCGAGGTGGTGGTGTCCTCATAGCGGTGACTTCCACACTCAAGTCAGAATTATTAGTTCTTGAGGAATGCAACGATGTTGAATTCCTTTGTGTAAAACTATCTGTTAAAGGTAGTTTCGTTTATATTACATGTTCCTACATTCCTCCGTTGTCGGAACTTCCTATTTATAGTACGTTTCTTTCCGCTATCCAATCGGTCTCCAATAGACTTTCGGATAGAGACAATTTAATAGTTTTAGGTGATTTTAACATTCATGGAGCTACTTGGTCTGCTACCAAATCTTCAAATACTCCTTTTACTACCGCACAACATGACTTTATTAATGGCTTGTTCGACATTTCGATGTCTCATGTCAACCATGTTCGAAATTCTTTAGATCACTTGCTTGATCTCTGCTTTGTCTCTGACCCGGCAAGAGGCAGTTTGGACAGGGTTCCGCCACTGACACAGCCCGAATATCATCCTACTTTCGATGTGACTATCGATATTGGGACTAATTTGGAGTGTAGGTCTGATCGGCCACCTAAAAAGGTCCAGTTCTTTCGCAGGGCGGACTATAAAAGACTAAACAATTTTATATTAGATTTTAATTGGTCCGATCTCTATATGTGCACTGACATGGCTAACGCCATTGATATTTTTTACAATGAATTCCTTTTTAACGACTGTGTTCCGTTCTACTATCCGTCAATCTCAAACAAGTCTCCTTTGTTTAATAAAGAGTTGACTCGCCTAAAAAACATAAAATCAAATCTCTACTCTAAATTTAAACATACCGGTTCTCAATCTGTCTTATCTCGCTATTTAGCGGTTCGATCTAATATTACCGTGAAAACGCCCAGTGTTGGAAAAACTACCTTACTTGTTACTGGGTACAGTTATCCCAGGACCCAAAACAGTTTTATAGTTTTGTCAACACTAAACGTAAACCTATTACACATCCTTCCTCGCTATCATTTGAAAATATGACAGCAGACAATGATCAGGCAATCGCCGATCTTTTTGCTCAGTTTTTTCAAACTACCTATTCTTCGTCAGTCGATTCCGGCCAGACCTATTCTTACAGAATGTCCAAGTCGAACCTTATCTTCAGTCCTAGAATAAACGAAAGTTCTCTTCTTATGGATCTACAGCGTGTCAAGCCAGTTTATGCGCCAGGTCCCGATGGAATACCAGGCTGTGTGCTTAGGTACTGAGCCGAGGCCTTGTGCAATCCCCTTCTAAAATTGTTTACCTTATCCGTAGAAACCTCCAACTTTCCCCTTATTTGGAAGGAATCATTTGTTGTTCCTCTCCACAAGAAAGGTAGCAAAACGGATGCCACTAATTCCCGCAAGGGAGCCATTTGGGTCCCTTATTGTTTATATTATTTATTTATGACCTGCCCGAAGTTTTGGCTAACTCTAGAGTGCTCATGTACGCAGACGACGTTAAGCTTTGTGTGCAGTATAAAGACAGCTCTTCCCAGTCGGATCTACAAACAGATCTGAATAACTTTCAAACATGGTGCCATGTTAATTTATTAAATTAAAATGGCTCTAATACAAGGTGTCAAGGTGTCAGGTGTCACACCCATGCTTGTGACTTATATGCTCTTTGGAAAGAATCACTCTGGTCGACGATTTGGGCGTCCGCCTGGATCCTAAACTAGACTTTATAGATCATATTTCGTGCATGGTGAATAAAGACAGAGATGTGCTTGGTTTTATTAAGCGGTGGTCGAAGGATTTCGATGACTCTTATGTTACAAAATCCTTGTATACTTTATTAGTTCGTCCTATATTGGAGTATGGCTCGTGCGTTTGGAATCCACAATATGATGTCCACAGAAAACGCATCGAATCAGTTCAAAAGAACTTTTTACTTTTCGCTCTACGCAGCTTTAACTGGGATTCAGGCCGAAGGTTACCCTCTTACACATATAGACTTTTACTAATTAACATCCTTAGCCAACCGTAGAACCATGCTAAATAAAGATTATCCTATTTATAATTTAATCCGTGGTGACGTGGAGAGTTCTGACCTGATAGGTCAGCTAAATTTCCACGTACCGAGTAGAAATACTAGATCCTTTTCAGCTTTAGTGTTGCGCCATTGTAGATCATCGTGTGAAGTGTATAAACCCTTTAGAGTTTTGTGTGCTAATTATAACCAATAACCTCAGACGTTGACAGCATTCCCAATCTAAAAATTTTAATCCTAACTTAGAACTTATGCAACCAAACATTCAGGGAGCACGCCAGTAGTTAATTTCCTCGCAAACTTTACCTATCTTTCTCCTATCGCGCCTACTAACACCTAACCCAACAAGCACGTGCTTGGTGTCGAAAGTGCCACTTCAGTTTACTGACCGCAGTGCATCAGCTTCGCTCAGCTTCAGCCAATGCTATTTTCATTGAATCGGTTAACTAGCCTTAAGGGGAGCTAGCAACTGTGGCAGTTACTCCCATCCTAGTCTTCCTACAGGAGAAGCTAGGAAGCCTGCGGCTCCCGCCCGGCACACCAACGAGTCAGCCAGTCATGTCGGCAGCTATAACTTCACCCCCTCCCTTCGCGGACTGCGGCGAGGGACCACGCTGGGATACACTTAAAATATAATTTGTATGTTACGTTTTGGTAAATAAACTACCCTTCACCCTCATACCACAGGTTTACTGAGTTGAAAATTTCGTTTAAAACCTTCTGCGCCAATCGCGAAGGAGCGCAGTCTTGTGTAGACCTTCTCCAAATTCTTGCCTATGGTAGTCCAGTACGATAAAGATTCCAATATTGCCTTTCTTGGAAATTGCCCTATGAAATCGACGTAAAGCCGCTGAAAGGATCTCTCGCTTGTAGCTTGTCTTCCCATTGGCGGTTTGAGGCCAACGGTCGGATGTTTGGAAGTCAGACATAATGCACATCGAGCTATGTATTCGCGCACGTCTGTAGCCATTCGTAAAAATTCTTTCCGAACATTTTGCGACTCCGCAGTGAGCCGACGATGCTTGGTCGTGGTTGGGGCGCAAAACCTCTTTCCGAAGTTCAGATGGGACAAATAATTTCTATTCCTCATCTTGGTTTCCTAAAGTTGAAAAACCTGTACGATGGTAATCCGGTAAGTAAGAACCCTTAAACTTATCTTCGAGTGCAGAATACTCCTCGGATTGAAAAGTTTTGGATTTTAAATAAAATCGGGCAGTGTTTCGAACTACGTTTTCGCTTCCTTTTCGATGCTCTATGTCAAAAGTAAACCTTTTAAGCTTAATGGCCCATCTTGCCAATGACTAAAAGGCATTCGAGTTCTGTTACCGTGCCCTTAAATTCCCCATCGAAGAAGCATCGCACTATACAATAAACGCTTTTGTATAAGCGGATGCGTTAGTAGCACAGTCTAGACTGTATTTCCTGAAATGCAGCTTGTGCGTTTTCATTCCACTCGAATGGTTTCTTATCCAAAAGATCCGCCATGTGATCCCGTCATTCCTAAAAGCCTTCGAAAGCCTTCGGGGCTGGAAATTCGGCAACTGCTCGAACCTTTTCGGGATTTATTTGCAAGGTTCCTCCTCCAACAATGTATCCCAGGTATTCCAATTGTTTCAGAACTGGGTTGTGGATACATTTATGGTCAACCCTGCTTTTCGTAGCTGAGTTGATAGCTCGGCAAGATGCAATATATGATCCTGGAAGATAGGACTAATAGATCATCCAGATATACTAAAACGTGAAATTTTAGTTTGAATGGGATGACTAAGTCCATAAGACGACATAAAGTTTGTGGCGCATTAGTTAACCCAAAGGTCATCCTTTTAAATTAATAAAGTAGACGGTTTGTTACCGTGAATTCAGTTTTGGCCCGAGATTGCTGGTCTAAACCTATTTGCCAAAATGAACTAAGGATGAAATTGTGAACTTTAGAAAATTGTGTTTCTTGTAATAAGATCGGATCCGCTCCGCTGAACGAGTTCGGAAGTGATTGCCATCTGACTGACCCATGTTTTATTTCTGCGCGTTGGATAGTGATGTTTCGGTCTTGGATTGCCCCTTTGAACTTGAATATCCGTGTTGGGGATATTCGATTAAGGAAGGCGGCGAATATCCCGTGGCTATTCATTGCTCATTACTACCTTGCTTCCGCCGTCGTAATGCGTCTTTTATATCCCTATCGGTTCGCTGATCTTGATATTTATCCTTTAAGCGATAGCACAAACTGAACCAAGTCATTACGTCGGTAGTGCGATATTCTCGTCAATAGAACGTCAATGCTGGCCCTGAAAATTAAAGTTTGCAACGTTAAACTTTGCTTTGAATATTATCCCGTAAGTTACTTATACGAGGCAAAAGGTGTGGTGACTTATGATCTCATTCGAGCTAAGGCTCCACACGAGTGGCCGCCATCTGTGTGCCAGTTTTATATAGGCCACAGAAGTGCTAATCTGACCTGTAATTGTTGCAGCCAGGCTGGCCCTAAGGTGTTCTAATGAATTAGCTATAATTTGTTGCTCACGCACTTCAGTTATGCTTTGGGGGTTTATGGAGGTATTGCGAGGTATTCTGCTGTGGCCTTGACAAATTAGAGGGGTTCGGTGCTGTTCTTACACTGTTCCTAGTTACTTGTCTAGTTCTGGGAATAGCTCCAGACCTGTCTGCTGCTCCTGTGCTTGGCGCTTGCAGAGCATTGGCTCTCGCTTCAATTGTAATCAATCTATAGTCTCTTTCTAGATTCTTAAGTCTATGTTATTTTACTAAAATGATTTTTTTTTTGTTTATTGTAAAAGAAAATAATTCCTTACCAGATACAAGTAGTTTTTTATTAATTTGTTGAACTAAAAGTATCTAGAAATTTTGCTTAATTATGACTTATCCTAAAGTATCATCACCTCATTGTATTGTATATTTATTTATGTCGCATATTTATGTCGAAATAATTCTAAAATGCTTGTTGGTGGTGTGTAGTCTGCGTGTGGGCAAACGCATCATTCCAGCCTGAATCACCTTAATAATATGTAGATTCAACTTCTTACGGTCTATATTCATGTTGGCTTTCAAATTGATGTTGACAATTTCAAAATGTATAGAGCGAATGATTTCGGAATTTATAATAACAGTTCGGATGGTTTTGGTTAACAGGGTACTTAGGAAAATATTTTGGAAAGGTAGTGAATTGAAAGCAATACATTTTAGTCATTTCTATTTTTCCATCCGGTCGAGGTGCTCTTTGTCTACGAAGGGGTTTAGCTGTGCTCAGGGAACTCTTAAGACATTTCCGTTATTCAAATTATTTGTAGACAGAGTATACGGAGAAAATTAGATAACACGAAAACGTCGTATTTTCGACATCAGCAAATTTAATATGAGAAATTAGGTGGAATTTATCTCAGTGTTCTACTGACTTGGTACTGGTAGCTTAAGGTGCCTAAAGAAATAACACTATGTAAGAAATAACACTATGTATCGGCTATGCAGTACTTACGTTCAAGTTTCTTGAAGTCGACGGGCCATTGGAGATCGCGATGACCTCCTCCTCGTTGAAGGTCTTCACGATAACATGGATGACAAGCTGTTAACGCTCGTCCCTTAAGGGGAAGTTGTTAGCTTAATTTAAATGAAAATTGTTTTACAATTTTTCAATTTTGGTCTAAATTCTTTTTATTTGGATTTTGTTTAATGGTTTGATGTTCTTTTCTTTTTAGTAAAGCTCGTAGTCAGCTGTGCTTATTGTGTATTCGTCTGAATAAGTATTAACTTTATATTTCTGTTTGTATTCTTGTTAGATATCGGAATATGGTTAGGAACTATTGATTAGCTTTATCATTTTCACACAAAAATCACGATACTATTCAATGTGCTTTATCTATTTACCAAATGATGAATGATGTTGCAAGGAACATTTCTATATATTTGGGTGAACGGATCGAGCTAATTTCTTGAAAGGCAAGGCCGGCACATTACTGACATTTTCCACAGAGCGATCGATTCCTCGGATCCCTTATTATCGAGTGTTTGTTTAAAAGAAAGAGAACGAAAAAACACAAAAAAAAAAAAAAAAAACAATTCCAAAACAAGTATTAAGCCTTCTAAAGCTGTCGTCAAACGAGAACAATAGCCAAATTGAAAAGGAATTGCAATCCGATTGTGATTTAGAAGAGGAGTTCACCGAAGGCTGCACAATAATTCTCGAAGAAGAAGAAGAATATGATGACATAACCCATATATAACATTTATAAAACATATATAACCTATTCCTGTTAAAAATGTAAATATATTGCCTGAATTCAGCGTTATACTCAATTTCTAATGATAATACTACGAATCGGTTTGTATGGGAGGCAATAGAGGGCGTGGTCGCACAGACTCAAAATTTTTTGTGCATTATTATCTCTCTGAAAAAACACAATGTGCAAAGTTTTAGGTCTGTAAATCTATTTTTAAAATTTATGCCAAAAAAATTGACTTTTGGACCATAGTGCAGTGGCCGAATTTCCGGCCCCGAAAACCCAACGACAACTTCAAAGGTTTTTAGGAATGACGGTCTGATATAAGCGTTTCATAGCTCAGTACTCCACCGTAATTTTTCACTTTACGGAACTTTTGGGTAGGAAACCATTCGAAAGGAATAAAAACGGTCAAGCTCCTTGTACTGAGGCATCCTTATTTACAAAAGCGTTTATCGTAGAGTGCGATGCTTTTCTCCATGGAGTGGGAGCCCTTTTAGCGCAGTACGATGAATCGGGCATTGGAACCCCATTGCATACATGTCAAAAAATTAAATAAATCGCAACGAAATTACACGGTAACGGAACTCGAATATCTTGCTGCCATTCTATGCGTGAAGAGTTTCGTATGTATATAGATGGCACGCCAGACATCGATGGGCTATACGTCGATTTCCTAGGGCCATTTCCATGTTCCAAGAAAGGAAATATTGATATCTTTATCGTTCTGGACAATTTTTCAAAGTTGACTTGTTTTACCTATTCGAAAATGTACTACTAAATTTTTTCATTGTGTGCCTAAGATGCGAAGTATTTTCTACGCCGTTCTGGAAACGATTTTTAGCGACAATGAAACGCAATTTAATAGTAACGACACTGAGGAATTTATTTATAAATTTGGAATTAAACATTCGTGTACGGGTGCCTTTGCTCCCCAATCAAATGCTGCCGAACGAGTTAACCGCTTCCTTCCGATCCGCTGGATTGGCACACCTCCCTCAGCGCAATCAATTGTGCCTTACGGAACTTCATACAACAGTCCCTTGGAGCACTTCCTTATTTTGTTGTGTTTGGACAACACATATTTACCGACTCATATTTTACTAGCTGCACAAAAGTCTGGATTTACTGTCAGAAAGAAATATCAGGGTACCTCGAGAAGATGGAGAAGACCTATACAAGAAAGGCAAGCGTACAACCTAAGTACAAGACTGCGTTCCTTTAAAAATGGCAAAGAATAACTTCTTCAACTCAATAACTTGGACTCTCACTTTAACGCTAAACTAGCACCAGTTGGAATTAAGGCTAAATTCAAACAAAAAATAGGTCAAAAGATACATAAATAAGAAGGTATCTGGAAATCTTAACCATTCCCTTTTTTTTAGAACTAAATATCAAACCTGTGCTGTGAGGATGAACAGTAGTTTATTTACCTTAAAAAAATAGACTATTCATACGCACATAAACAGAAGCGATTGTAAAAACTTGAAAGATCTTAGCTTAATGCTGTTTAAAGCTAGTGTGCTAGCGATAGCTTTTGTTTCGTTTAGATCACAGCTGATCGTTGGACAGTAATGACAATTCTATCCATTAGCCACGTACATTTCCGTTTTAAGCCTTCTCTAATGGCATTGAAAATAGCCTAATACTGCCAGGGAAAGTGCTACATTAACCGTGCATTTTCCTCACCACTTCTAGGAAATGTACCAGCGAATGTCGCCGAGCTATAGATTGCAATACTCAACGATCTGATGCAACGATCTAACCGCATACAAGATCATATACACGTATCACCGGATTATATATCCAAAATCATAGTTTTGTCTCTGGAGAGATCCTACTTATTCTCTTGTTTGGTTTTCATGTGCCGCTAACGAATTTTGATTTTTCTTACTTTCTGTCCTTATCAGCCAAGGTCAGCCAAGGTCACCAAGGTCCACAGGCCCGTCGACGTCCAGAAATTTGGTCGTAAGTACAGCATAGCCGATACCTCACTATATGAAAAGCCACTGTCGGCACACACTAGGCGCCTTTACGATCGTTATGGATTAGCGATCCTTTACTTGAATATGAATAACTTTGAATATGAATGTGGCAAAGAGAAATACAACTTGAGTGAGAATGAGGAGAGGTTGAGTTGATTAAATGATCACAGTGTGAATTCAGTGTAAGAATGATAATAAACGTGGAAGATTAAGGACACTACAAAATGGATGAAACACCCTGGCTCCTAACGTCAGAAGTGGGATCGGCTTGCCTGGGGAGCATAGTTATGTTCAATATATGGCAGCGTTGGAACAACAAAACAAAAACCTCATGGAAATAATAAAAACCATGTAGGCACCAACAGCACCGGCATCAGACGGGAAGACAACGCACTGCCCAAATTTAGTCCCGATGGTGCTGGGGCAGATGCATCAGCATGAAGCACTACGGTCGACTTAAACCTCGCAGATAATGTGCTTGAAGGCATTACACTTGTAATAGCACTAAGTAAGGCGCTATAAGGCAGTGCCTAGCAATGGCTGTCCCGAGGTGCCAATAGCGTTAGCGCACAAGGCACAAATTGACAATAATTTTCTGCATTGGATTTTCACCACCAACGTGACAACGCATAATGAGCTACAGCAGCAGCTGCAGGCTTACGCCTTCAGGTCAAAATTAAGAGGACGGATATTCGCCAAGCTCGGACCAGAAGAAACTACAAATGCAGTCGCCGGTAAAATGCCATTAGTGTGGGAAAATTGGCCACAAATACGCTCAATGCCGCTCTCGAAAGTGGAGCTCATCCTACACCAAAAAAAAGAAATACAAACATAAAGTTATATAAGTGTGATGAAGTTGGACATGTTGCTTCTGTGTGCCACAAAGGTCCTACCAGTGGAAACGATAAATACAAGGTGAAGCGCGTTATGTCAAGTACTTGTGCCTAAGGCTAATTCTACCCAAAGGGTGAACCCTCTCTTTTTTTTTTACTCGGATTCCGAGTGTTTATTTATAAAATAAATATTATCTAACAAAATTTGTGGAAAAAGAATTAATAATTTAGTTATACTAAGAGGAATTGGTGAAAATATTGTTAAGAACCACTTGCAAATTTTGTCAACTGTTTAAATATCGCTATTTAATTTAGGGGTTTTTTCATGCATGTCGTATTGGTGTCTTTTTTGTCTCTTTTGGTGTCATTATTGAAACTAATAAATTTAATATTCACAAAGTCACAATTGTTAATGCTATACATAATAACACACAATTTGGAAAATTTACTCGACACAAAAATAGAATTAAATGAGATTGATAAATGTAAGCTAAAAAACATAATGGAAACCATTTTTGATCATATTGGAAATGGAATCCCAATAAAGAGCGTTACTAAAGGAGCATAGAAAATATAGTTTAATTGACGAGAACAGAAAGATCGCTTGGGAGGGGGAAAATATTTGTCTAATTTAGACATGGCCAGTGGATTCTATCAGATACCGATTCACCTTGATTCTATAGAAAGAACAGCATTTGTGACCCCAGAGGGTAAATATGAATTTCGGGCTATGCCATTTGGGCCATAGTGCCAGCCCTGGGGGACTTAGCCTATTCCTGTGCAGTATGCAGATGACATGCTGATAGTTGCAAATACGAAGGATGAAGAGAAAGAGAAGCACCAGCAGATTTGACAAAAGATGATCAAAGTGCTAACAACTTTCGACCCTGAACTCTAAATCGAACTATATACAGATGCCAGTGCAGATAACTATGGCGCAATGCTGATGCTTAAGATAGATGAAAGACATAAGATAGATGGAAGACATAGGGTAGTTGAATATTTTACTAAAAGCACAACAGCAACAGAAGAAAAATATCATTCGTATGAGTCTGGCTCAAATTCTAGTTTGATCACATGTCTAAGTATGTCAAAACATTTTTTGAAGGAAGGATCAAGGAAGGAGTTTCGCTAGTAATAAATTCCGTGAATTTCGCTCAATAAATAAAATCGATTCGCATTTAGTAGCCATAGGCGCCAGCCGAGTCTATGGACAGGTGGAACGTGTCATGAGCACGATAAAAGCTATGCTAACGGCCGTAGAAACTAGTGAGCGTTCTTGGCGGGATGCAAGGCAAGATATTTAGTTAGCTTTGAATTGCTCTACAAATCGGGCTATAAAGTTAGAGTTGCTAATAGGGAAAGGGGCGAGGCCTGTTGGTATGCTGCAAATACATGATGAAGATTATGTAGTTAATAGAACATACTAGAATAAGGACTAAAGAAAATATGAAAAGTTATGCATGATATGATAAAGAAAGATTTGACAAAAATAGGGAGAAAGTCATTACGTATAATGTGTGGGATTATGTGTTACTGAAAACTGAAGAACGTCACTAAACAAAACTTGACCCCAAGATTAAGGGTCGGTTTCAAGTGATCAAAGTATTAGACGGACATCGATATGGACTAAAATCATTAATTAATAAGCGAACGTATAAATATTCTCACGAGTGGCTAAGAGCGCTACCGAACAGACATTTAATTAAAAAAAAAACAAATTAAGAATTTTAATGTGATGATGAGTCCAAAGATGGGGAAAACGATGTAGACTGCACTAGAGAACGTTCGGAAATGTTGACCGCAGTTTAACAGCTGTCTCGCAGAGACGAAAAGTGTTATTGACTGCAGTTAAAGAATAAATTAAGTAAACAATGACATGTTTGAAGTTGAAAATTTTAATAGCCAATATTTTTTTTTGAAAGCGACGCATTCATTTTGTAACTAAGAGAATATTAATGAAGAAATCAATGAAAAAATTAAAACTACGATATGGTATAAGAAAACCAATTTGATTTATATTTTCTTGTTTTCTTTGATGTGGAATACAAAACACAGGGACGTGTGAAGGGTCAGCTGTGTTGGAGATAAATACGGGGAAAGTACACAACAAAGACAGTAACAGTCTCTGTTGGGAAGTAAGGTCCGTTGACAACATACCGAAAGTCGTGAGAAAGAAAGAGAGGACTATGTAGGCTTAACTTAAGTAAGAATGAGTAGAGGTTGGGTTAATTGAACGATCATAGTGTGGAGTAAGAATGGTAATTAACGTGGACGGAACTTGCAGTGATATCGCATCGGAGATTAAAGACACTACAGAATCGATGAAACACCCGGGCACCCGACATTTGTATAATCCTAGAATTACTTGAACATTATATTTGGAGTCTCAAATTTATTGAATAATAACGAAATTAAAATCATAATTACGTAGTGTTATTTATTTAGGCACCTTAAGTCATCAACAAATAAGATGCATTTAAGTCGAAAGAACACGGAGACAAAATCCACCTAATTTCTAAAATTAAATTTGTTTGTCGTCGTAGTAAAATTTGTTTATGTCGTTGAAAATACAACTTTTTCGGGTTTCCCCATTTCCTCTTTTTACTCTCTCTACAAAGAATAGAATAGAGATTAGAATAACAGGAATTTCTTAAGAGATAAAAGAACCTCGCTGTTTTCCTTAAGCACAGCATGATCCCTTCGTAGACACAGCGTATCTTGAAGGTCAATTACCGTCTGTTAAAATGCAAAAGTTACAAAGAATCATTGATATCCTATACGTACTTATTACTTCAGATCACATTATATTTCACCCTATTTTTAATAAGCCTTTTTCTTTAACAGCTGATGCTAAAATAGCCATAGGTGCAGTATTGTCACAGAACAAACCAGTTTTCATCGCCAGCAGAACGCTAAACTAGCATGAAATAAACTTAGGGACCATAGGAAAAGAACGCTTAGTAATAGTTTGGCCTACAAAGTATTTCGGATCATACCTATTTGGAAGTATGATATGGGAAAACCGAAGGAAATAAAAACAGATAAAGATTGAGCATTTATGTGCATAGCTTTACGGCATTAGATAAATTCAGAGGGAGTAAAGATATCAGTAACAAGAAGTAAAAACGTTATATCAGACGTAGAAAGATTCCACAAAACTGTAAATGAAATATCGACAAGCTGAGGGAACGAAAAAATAAATAGGCAACGGTCGTAATATTTAAGCTCCAACAATTTACAGAATTAAATGAGAACATAGAATTGAACATGCAGCTAACTCGATAAGGCATTTTTAATGCGAAATTACTTAATTATGACTATTGTTGAATAGTATATTCTGACAATATTAATATTCCGACAAATTGTTGAAAATTCAGACATCCTTTTCGCTAAAATCAGAGTCAAATAATCACATAAAGATAGTATAAAGTATAAGTATAAAGTATTTAGTAAAAATAGAGATAAGATTGATAACATTTGATAACATTTTGACTGAATACACATTTGATAAATTTTAAATTTACGAAGATAAAGTATTTAGTAAAAATACAAATAAGAGTGCATCGAGACCGAGCCTTGATGGTCAAGGAAGGTCAAGGAGATCAGATAGATATATATATATAATTATTTCTTTTTATATTTTGTTTGTACTGATTTATTTTTATAAATTTTTTATTATTATGATTTTCTATTGTACGGTTAATTCCCGTTTCCGTGTGGTGGCTTGGGAGTCCCACGTCGGTAGATATACCCTTTTAGACCTTAGCTGAGGTGCATGCTCACTGATGGGGGAGTCCTTCGGCTTGGTGGTAAAATCAGCGTTTTTATTCGGGTGTTGGAGTCTTCCACTCTGGTGCACATCCCCTTCATTTCCCTACTCAGCCTTCTTTGGTTTTAAATAACTAACAGTACCACTTTTCCTATTTTGTGTTTCTATGTTGCACTATGCAGGTGACTTAAAATTCTTCACCCTATACCGTCCATCATACCGCGGTGCCAAATTCATTGCGAATCCTTTGATAAATGGTGCTTATGTCCCTGTGTTCCCCACATTTACATTTCGGGGCCTCCTTTTAAGACTTGTGAGGAGTTAGATTTGGAAAAACTAAAACTCCGCACAACTTAAAGTGTAGGGGATCGCTGCGGCCAAGGGTTAACAAAGGACGGCCAAGGGTAAATGAAGGGCGCAGACTTTGGACTCCAGCAGACAAGGGCAAAGCGGTCGTACTGGAGTAGCCAAAGGAGAGACGCCGAGAACGGCCGGACTTTGGACCCAGCGTCCAAGGGCAAAGCGGTCAACCGGAGCTTGGGAAAAGGGATCGAGTGCGCGAAGGAATCGAAATCGCTAAGTCGAGAAGTTTGGGGCTTGAAATGGCAAGCTATCCAAACTGAGACTTAAAGCTGAGATTGCCGTCGAGTGCGAGGTTGCGAGCAAAGAAGCCGTACGACAAAGTCTGACGAGAGGCGAATCAGTATCGCGGTACTGTGCCAAGCCGATCGCGGACGACGAATCGGCGAATTCCGTGGGGATCCGGGAGCAAGGAGTCCTTGTACGGTCTCCAACGCGGTTGCGGGCGATACGGCAGCTAGGCAGGGTGTGCAGACGTCGGTC
>VNJM01003492.1:0-11643 GCA_008042475.1 Drosophila kanapiae | reverse complement strand
TTTTTTTTTTTTTTTTTTCTAAAATGTGGGTATTGCAACAGAGTAGGGTTTACTAATGCTGATTTTAGATGTTCGAAAGCGTTTTGACATTCTGTTATCCATTCGAATTTTACATCTTTCTTACATAATCTTGTTATGTAACGGGAGTATTCAGCGAAATTCTTTATAAAGCGTGTGTAATAATTGCAAAATGCAATGAATCTTCTAGCGCTGTCCGCATCATGTGGGACTGGATAATTTTGAATGACGTCGTATTTTTTGTCGTCGGGCAAGATTCCTTTATCTGTGCATTTATGTCCTAAGAAAGTGACTTCATGCATGAAAAATGAACATTTTTCAGGATGTAACTTTAGGTTGTGTTGCCTACATTTCTCGAAAAGATCAGTTAAGTTCTTGAGCATGTGTTTTTC
Source organism: Drosophila kanapiae (assembly GCA_008042475.1). Lineage (NCBI taxonomy): Eukaryota > Metazoa > Arthropoda > Insecta > Diptera > Drosophilidae > Drosophila > Drosophila kanapiae. The sequence continues at coordinate 11,233 of VNJM01003492.1, read as the reverse complement.
GGAACAACCTATGACTATTAAGTCATCCATATACAGAAATGCTTGCGAAGGTTCTAACCCAGAGAAAGCTATAGTCATCATTCTCTAAAAAGAGTTTGGTGCTAATTTTAAACCGAATGATAATCGCGTGAAGTCCGTATATGAACCATTGTTTGTTGAAAAGGATGTTAAATCCCGTGAACTTTCTTTAAGTTCAATTTGATAAAAACCTGACAACAAGTCAAGGCCTGAGAAATATTTTGCCCTACCCAGTTAATCTAAAATATCATCGATTCTGGGGAGTGGAAATTTATCAGACAAGAGTTTTTATTAATTTGACGATAGTCAATTACTAATTGCCATTTTTTGTTTTCCGAATTTGGAAGTGACTTTTTTGGTACTAACAAAAGTGGGCTATTATAAGGTGATACAGAGGCACAGTGGTTGCGCCCATAGGACAAAATGGAAAAAGGCATAACAACAAAGATTTGCGAAAAGTAACCAAATCTCCTCTAAAATGACCAAGCTTCTTTATATCGAACCGGTTTTTTCTGGATATCTAACGGGACTTTCTAAAAATAGAATTAAAGCTGTGAACACGTGTTCATTTGCAAAGCGCAGCTGCACGCATAGAGAATATTTGACAACAAAAGCGAACTTCAAAGTGTTCAGTCAACTAATTACGCTACTTAATTTATATAATATAAAATGTATTTTGAAGTTAAAGGTATAATTTTTAAGTTTCAATATTAATAAAAGCTAACTTGTGTTGTCGTTATTATAAAATGAATTCCTTACTTTGCTATATTTTTAGTATCTTTTGTATCCGTATTTTTTATGTTTACGTAAAGTTTTAATTCTGATCCCCCCATTTTTTATTCAGTTTATTTGTTAATATATAAAGGTATAAAAAAAAGTAAAGTTAGCTTTATCACCGTCTTTTTTTTTCTTCAAGGTCGAAACAGCTGTTTTGCACTGTAGTTGTGTCTTTGTGTTCGTCTTTCGTGTTTTATGTTCTTATTAGCTTTAAATTATAATTTTAATAGCGTAATTTCTTTATTAATTTAATGTTGGTAGGTGACTCGTCTCAATGTGTCGGTTGTACATACTCAATTATTGGTGTACAGCAACGGGCACCAATGCAGAAAAATTACGGAAGGCCATCGATCATGTAAACAGCAATGTTGAAAACATTGGCTACGTGTCCGAGATGGCCGTGTTAACGAAATGTATTGAATACACTTGCAAAAAAATTGCTTGCAGTTCTTAAATTCCAATCTAATTGGTTAAATGAAAAGGAAACAATTTCCAGTTCCTCTGAGAAGTTCCAGACAGTTTTGACCTCTTTTCCTGGAAATATGCAAATCTAACTTTGATTCCCATGACCCCTTTCGCATCATGTGTTCTCTTTATAATGAATTATATCATGTCCTATGTAGTGAAAAATCATTGTCTTTTAATGTATCTAATATTAAGTTGCATTTATCCTCCCAGCTGTAAATCTTTTCCTTGACCCACCCGATGTGAGACGGAGCATATCGTTAAAAAATTCTCCTACTGGGTCGGGGGAAAGATTTTTTTTTTACTTAGATTAATATTAGTTTTAATGTTAACCGCCAATTATTTGTTAACTAATATAACCAAATAAATAAAAAAAATAAAAAAAATTTTAATGAATCGCACTCCTAGTAAGCCTCAAGAAATGACTAAAACTGCTAAACGTGGACGTCCGAAAGTGGACTTTAGTGAGTCATCAAAAAGAACTAAAAGACGAAGAATTGCTTAGCTTTCAGTAATTAATGATACTGCAGCTTGTGATTTACGATCGTGCAACATTCAATCAGATGCAATGCGTAGCACAGCTAACATCGATGAAGTCCTATCGCTTCTCATAGAAGCAACATCAATATTTTCTTATTCGAAGCTATGTGAACTCAAAGACCTCCTGCGAACTTTTCCCAAGCTACGAACAACTGTTAAAAGCTAAGAAATTAACCTATACAGCCAAGGCCACGGTAAGTGAATCAAAAGCTGAAGTCGATCTACAAAGCTTAGTTGACCACACTGCGAAGCGGATTGTAAAACTTCAGCATGATGTTCTTGAAAGCGTTGAAAGTGATTGCTCTGATAACCCTATTTTAATTGGAAAATGGGGATTTGAATGCAGCACTGGACATTCAGAATAAAACCAGAAATTCTGCAATAAGGATTTGAGCGATTCCAGTCTGTTTGTGACATCATATGTGCCATTGCAACTTAAAACCATGGAAAATTATAAAAAACAAATGAAAAAATAATTTGGAAGAATCCGCGACCTTCATCTACACGATACTGCAGACCATTAAGATTGCAATATGCAAAAGAAACGGCTCAATTATCTGAAAACGAAGAAAAGCTAAGATTGAAGCGTTGGATACCACGCCATGTAATGTGTCCGCTAAAGAAATTAAAATTAAACACAGCTTGCAGTTGACCATAGATGATGGGAAAATTTGTAGTGCCCTAAGTCACACTTCATCTTCTAAGTGCTAAGTGCGAAGCCGACAGAGATGAACGATTTGGAAAATTGTCTGAAAAAGAAGGTTCATGAATCACGCTATTAGTTTGGTTCTCCATTACACTCCTATATTCGTTTTTTTGAATACTTTTTGCACGTATCGTACAGACTCGATCTGAAGAGCTGGAGAGTTAATACTTCAGAAGGAAAACTAGTAATTTCGACAAGAAAATCCAAAATTCAGAATGATTTTCGCAAACGAATGGGACTTATTGTGGACAAACCAAGGAGTAGAGGAAGTGGCACGTCAAATAATGGAAATACGGTCAGAGCGTTTTTTAAAAATCCGAAATTAGCAGCTGAAATAACGGGTATTGATGAAGACGTTATAATCCGGTGTTCAATATTGCTGCAGTGTTTGGCATCAGGTTACAAAATCAAAGCGGAAAAATTTGGGGAATATGCACTTGATACTGCCAGAAAGCTGATAAACTTGTATCCATGGTATTATCTTCCACCATTCGTACACAAAAATTTGGTTCATGCTCCAGATGTCATAAATTATGCACTTGTGCCAATTGGTGAATTATCAGAAGAAGCTGCAGAGTCTAAAAATAAAGACATCAAAATGTTTAGAAGGCAGCACACCCGAAAGACTTCTCGGACTGATACAAATATAGATTTGATGCACAGATTGCTTCTGAGTTCGGATCCTTATATTACCGTCCAAAGAAGCCTCCCACATTCTAAAAAGTCCGTCTTATCAGCATCAGCATTTGAACTACTCGATGACTTAAACTGAATATACCTTGCTATTATTTATTCTTTTTAATTTTATTTTCTTTGGCTATAATTTGTAATTTCGTTTCTTATTGTTATTATGATTTTTTTTTTTATTTTCATGTCATTTAATTGTAATAATTAAAATATTATTTAAATGTAATAATACTTTAATAAAAAAACGTTTTATAAAAAAACGTCCGATATTTTGTATGGTCGCTACAGGAAATAGTCGCGCCATATGTATATCCAATTTTTTTTTGCTATAATTTAAATATTTTTATAGAATTTTGGGAAAAATTTCGCAGCAATATAACAGCTAGAAGTATTTTTGGCCGCTACTCCCATACTGGCGCAACCATTGTGCTATGCCGTCCAATATAAAGCGCCGAAATAGAGGGAAAATGTGGCGAAAAGATCGCGAAATATATTGCCATAGGGGCTATATGTATACGGATAGGGATGGGAGATGGGCGATCGCGAGAGGAATTTGAAGCGTCTATCGATAGTGGCGACCTATCGCACGGCGATCGCTAGGGCTGCAGGAAATGTTAAAACATAACCTAACGTAACGCAACATAACATAAAAGACACGAGCGGGGAATTAAAAAGGAAAACGAACTGATAAAAGTAAAGCGGAAATCAGGAGAGCCTGTACGAGCAGGAAAAATTCCACAGGGCGGGAACAAGGAGGAAAAAAAAGTAAAGCAGGAGGAAAGGAGAGAATCGGGGGGTTTGGTTGCTTGTTAGATTTGGAAAAACTAAAACTCCCCACAACTGATAGTGTAGGGGATCACGGCGACCTAAAGTAAACAAAGGACGGCCAAGGGTAAATGAAGGGCGCAGACTTTGGACTCCAGCAGCCAAGGGCAAAGCGGTCGTACTGGAGTGGCCAAAAGGGAGACGCCGAGAACGGCCGGACTTTGGACCCAGCGGCCAAGGGCAAAGCGGTCAACCGGAGCCAGGGAAGAGAGAATCGCCGAGGATTAACGGCGAAATGAGACTTTGGACCCGATCACGCGAGAATTAAAGCGAGTGCGTGAACCGGAGTTAGAGTAAGCAGAATCGAGTGCGCGAAGGAATCGAGATCGCTAAGTCGAGACGTTTGGGGCTTGAAGTGGCAAGCTATCCGAACTGAAATTTAAAGCTGAGATTGCCGTCGAGTACGAGGTTGCGAGCAAAGGAGCCGTACCACAAAGTCTGAAGAGAGGCGAATCAGTATCGCGGTACTATGCCAAGCCGATCGCGGACGACGAACCGGCGAATTCCGTTGGGATACGGGAGCAAGGCGTCCTTGTACGGTCTCCAAGGCGGTTGCGGGCGATACGGAAGCTCGGCAGGGTGTGCAGACATCGGTCCTATCCCCTTCTGGCTCAGGGTGTGCCGACCTGAAGTCCTACCCGCCGAAGATCAGGTGTGACCCGCCGGGCGCTTATTACTTGGGCGGGCAATCACACAAATAAATTTGGTGGGACGAGCACAAGATACACCCAGAGCTAGCCGCGCACATACGTCGCGAGCAATTAACACAGAAAATCAGCTCGTTACAGACTATATTATCTCGCCTGATCCTGCGCCGCCCAATCTCAAAGATTTCCTTTAACTTCTGGGCATTTTCGCTAGATGTCTCCTTTAGGGGCTCTCGTCCTTGCGTAAGGAAGTCTGGTGAGCAAGCCGTCCAAGATACAGTTATTGTCCCAGAATCGTTGGTCTTGTACGGAAAACTGGGCTATCCCTGATGCCCTACTGACACTCCAAATCTGGCGATAACCTTTCTTGGAATGCGTTTTGCAGAGACTCTGCACGCCAATATTGGGTCAGCTACCAGTCTCAGATGTTCTGCCCATTTCCATTTCGAACTATTGCGCAGCACGTTTGGGGGCATCATGACACTTGTGGAATCTGGTGCGGGGGGTTTCAATTCTGCTATCGCTGCCACCTTTCCGGATCTGTACCAATTCCTAGGCTAGTTATGCAATGTCCCAAGAATAGGAGCTCTTTTTGGAAGGATTTTGCACTTTTTTGCGTTAATTCGAAAGTTTGCCTTCTTGTACCTCTTGGGCAACCATTGCGACTGATAGCCTTTCTTTTGTTTCCTCTCCTTCTCGACGGTATCTGGATCATGTGTTCTGCGCAGCTTATCTCGGCTCCTACCACTTGATGTGAAAATTCCATCCTAGCAATAGGGAATCCACCATTCCAACTCGCCAGTTAGTTTGAATAGGCAGCAAAGTGCGGCCCCGAACCAACTCTGTTCGGTTGAAGTCGCTTGTCATTTCCCGTTGCTTAGCAGGACTTCGTGCTATGGACCCCTACTTTTCCACATGTCCAACAGAATATGAGCCTTTGGTTTCTGCATTCTCTGGAGTCCGTTGCGTTGTGAGCTCTGCGTGATGTTGTTGCTTATTTGGGAGGTTTTGGCTGGCATGTGTCTCGCATGGGGTCTCTTTTTCTCGCACCTTCGGCAAGCCTCTGTCAGTGTTTTGTTATTACTTAATTTATTTTCAGTGTAAATGCCTCTCTCTTTTCATTAATCTGCATTCTTCATCAGGGTTCCCAAATTATGTCATCTAGGGGCTTGCAGGGCAAATAGGAGATCCGGGGTACAGTTGTCCTTGATCCTCTCTAACATTTCTGCTGGAGAGTACCCCCGAGGTCCCATTAGGGTCTGCATGTCGACCATATAGTTTTAGAATGGTCCTCTGCTGGACCAGATTTGATGAAATATCCTCTTGGCAGAAAATACGCCTTGAAACATTCCATGAAGATCCAGATCTTGGTCGAGCCCATATGTGATTTCGAAATAAATTTGTATTGCACAACCCACGGTTGCCGGGCTGGCATTTTATTAATAAACTCGTACAGGGCGTAGCCTTATGCTTGGTGACGCCTTTCTTTCGAATTTGTGTTTCAATTCGGATATTTTCCTGCCTGCTCCAATGTGACGTTTTCTTCGACCTGGTCTTCATATTCCACTAGCGTTTTTTAATTTTTACCTTGATTTCGAATATTTCGGCTACTTCACTGAGCTCCTCCTTTTTTAGGGTGTTTGTATATTGAAGTTTTCCCCATTTTGCTTTATTTTGTTACAAATCACCTGGACTGGACAATCACCGTTGGGCGCCAAGTGTTTTTGTGGTTGGCTCGCGACGGATGTGCGCGGCTAGCTTATCAGATATTGTGTGCTCGTACCTCCAAATTTTTTGAATGTGATTGCCCGCCGAAATTCTTTATTGAGTATCTTACTGGATATGCTTACGGCTAGTGTTTACGGAATTGTGTTCTCCTGGTCCGTGGTGGTCATCGCTGGCAGGTCTCGTCTGCTCCTTCTCGTAGTCGGTTGCACGCTCCTTATTCCCGATGCGTGGCTCCCACCTTAAATGCAGCTTGCGGCTGCAACTGCAGCTCTTATTCTCGCACTCGTTCTAAGTGCCGCGTTGAGTCCGCCTCCTCCTTTTATAATTTGTTCCGTTACGCCTGACCGAACCCGATCACGACATCCAGTCCAAAGTTCGACATACGTCAAGCGATCGCGTCCAAAGTCCTGCCTTCGTCATTGGCGACTGTTGTTGATCTACCTTTCGACCGCTCTACATTTGGCCTGTCGGATGCAAAGTCCGGCCGTTCTCGGCGTCTACGCTGGAGTCCAAAGTCGTTCTTCTTTTGACTCCTTTGCTCTTGGGCAACATTGTCCCCTGCACCCTACTTTGTAGGGAAAACTAACTCCTCACACAATCTTACTACTTCACACAATTTTTACTACCATAAAAAACGAACTCGCTTTTTGTTTGTTTCTTTACTTCAGCATACTGAAAGCCTTTTTCGTCACTCCCAAAGAAAAGCGCATCTTCAATTTTCTCGGCGAACTTACAATTACAAACAAACCTTACAAATTCATATTATTTTCCAGGCATGAAAATGTATTCTTCTTATAGTGGAGAGGTGAGTAGCTTCCAACGAACCATCCCCCAAATCCAGCGAGCTTAAACCGGCAGACCATGGTGCCTACCCTAGGTCCACGCCCATTTAGGACTGGGGCCCTAATAAGCCGCCGCTATAAGTTAGATTAGGTGCCAAGAGAAAGCTAAATATCTACCAGCTAACGATGACGGACTCATATTCCGCTAGCACATTTGTTATCTGTCCGTCCATTCTATTGCATGTCAAAAGCGCTGCCTTTTTCGAGCAGTGACTGAATAAACGGAGCCAGCGCATTTTTACGGTGCAAAGGTGCGCGAGATCGAACGTTTGCTCCAGTATGTCCAAAACTAATGCTCAGTTTTAACATTCAGTCGCATGATGAAATTGCTTAAAATAGTGCACTGATTTCAGCGGACACTTCATATCACGTGTACCGATCGACTATGATTCAGCATGGCGGATATTTTACAGTTTGGCAAAGCAGCAGCGCTGTAATGTATTCAAAAGCTAGGCAGTCATCTTGCACCGGTTACCTTTCGACAGCTACACCCGATTGGGGGTGGAACTTCTGTTTTTTGTAGAAAGGAACTAACTATGAGAACCTCTTTGAGTGACGCCGGATAATCAGCTATTCAACAAGACCCCTTGCAGCTGGAGGCATGAATTTACCGAAAAGCTCAGAATTGAGTAACGCCTGCTGTCTGGATTACTGACGTCAAGTGTGGGATATGGGACGCATCGAGTTGCATTTGCTCACTGTGACCCAGTGTCAAGAAGGGACACTACTAAAATACTGCAATCTCACTGCTTTTTTGTATGCTTAGCTTTTCATATACTCTGATTTATATTTTTTTTAATTGCAAGGGAAGAATCTATAACATGCGTTGTGAGCTTTTTTTTATATAGTCAATGCCCATGGCATTGTCAAATATAAACAGTGGTTCGAAATTGAACAATTGAAAAATACATGTGCGAATTATAAATTGTGCATTTGCTTTTTATAAATTTATGATGTGTGCAAATACATGTGTTATCAAATATATTGTGCAGCATATTTAAGTGACAAATAGTTAGACTTAATTTACCGGATACGAAGAGAACAGCAGTATATTGTACAACACCAGCATGGTTGGCTATACAACAGCTGTAATTCCCATTATGTTGTGAAGAAACGTTATGTATCGAGAGTATGCTGGAGAATTCCGAGTATCGGCTAATAGTCATCGATAAATCTGAAGAATAAGAATAGTTCGATATTTCTATCGATGGGTTTAATGTCTCCATGAAGTTATCTCTGTTCTTAAGCGTGGTAATTATGTCGACTTCGTTTCTAAGCCAAGTAAAATTTAATGGTTTGTCCCCTTGACTGCTGGAGCACATAATCTGTGTTCTCATGCCTTCCGTTATTTCTTCCTCAAATGCGAAAGGCGCTATACGAGGGGGAACTGCGCAAATATTAAAAATAAAATTAGATATCATCAGGACGAAAAAGTTAGAAAAGTAAATAATATTTTATATACTAGCAACTATAAAAGACATTTTATCAAAGCATTGAGATTTCTGAATTACAAAAATATTTTTTTTTTTAAATTTGTTCTAATGAAACAAACGAAGAACCTGATTAAGTCGACAGGTCGATAAAATTGTTTATTCTATGCGGAGATTGAGTGCTTATGATTCTGAGAAGTCTTTCGCGAAAATTGCTAATTCAAAACAGAAACGTTTCCATTACAAACCACTTTCGTGGAAATAGCGGACTTATCAATTCCCTTTTCAATTCCTTCTCACCCTCCAATACACACGCACAGTGTAGTGAGGCATGACGAACACTATCTGTCTCACTCATGCCCACGCCCAAACTACATTGACAGAATTATATGTATCTGCCTCACACGAAAGAAAGGAGAAACAGTAAGAAATAAAACAAGCGTATACCAACAAATAATCGTTATAATTTGAATATTCAAAATAATCTGCGCCACGGCCTTCCTGGCCCATCTCAACCTATTAAATAATTCGAAGCCCGGGGAGCTCCCAGAGGCTTATGCCATCTGTCTAGAATTACAAAACCTTATCTTAAAGAATCACGTGACCTATGCCAACCACTCCCAGTCGCACCAACCCTATCACCCCAAGTATTCTTGGGGAGCGCAGACATCTTATCCTACATCTAACAATCAAATGGCAGCAAGTAACAATTATCATAACGCGGGCAGAAATTTCCTACCCAACCCGAGATACAATCCAATTGAAACACAATTGTCAAACGGTCAAACTGTCAACCAACTCCACCTTGGGAGCTAGATTGACTGGGCAGATAAGGTAAATTTTATGGCCGACGCTTCTCTAGCGTTCCATACATTGAGTATGGCGTGAAAGATGGGGCTAGGCTTCAGTTTCTCATAGACACTGGCGCCAATAAGAACTTTATTAGCCCCCAGCTTGCCAAGGGTTGTACGCCCTTGTTGGAACCTTTCCAGGTTCAATCCGCAGCAGGAGAAATTAACATAACCCACCAACTATCCGGACAATTTTTTAAGGCTATAGGCAATGACTCTCCAATTACTTTTTTTGTCCTTCCAGGACTAACCGCATTTCATGGCATTATTGGGAATGATACCTTAAAATCACTTAAAGCTATAATTGACAGGGAGAACGATTTCCTAACACTGACTCCCGGAGTAAGAATTCCACTATTGGCTAAAGAATCTCAAAACGTCCACTCGCTAATTGACGGTCAGCACCCAGAAGAGGTAGAGAAGTCGCTTGATAGGCTAATTAAGGAATATTCAAATATTTTTGAACCACTTTCACCCGGCGAAGCCGTTAAAACGAGCGTAAGAGCTGAAATCCGCACAAGCACTCAAGAACCAATATATTCAAAAAGTTACCCTTACCCCGCCAATATGAGGGGTGAGGTGGAAAAACAAGTTAACGAACTCCAGCGCGATGGAATTATAAGGCCTTCAAAAAGTCCTTACAATTCCCATGTATGGGTGGTTCCGAAAAAAAACCCAAGTCCGGTGGGGAAAAGCAGTACCGGATGGTAATCGACTTCAAGCGTCTCAACGCTGTCACGATCTCCGATCCCCGATATAACGTCGACCCTGTCCAGCCTAGGTGAAGCTAAATTCTTTACCACGCTTGATCTGACATCAGGCTTCCACCAAATTCACATGAAAGAATCCGACATACCAAAAACCGCGATATCCACCCTAAATGGGAAATACGAATTCCTTCGTCTCCCATTCGGCCTGAAGAATGCCCCCGCAGTCTTCCAAAGAATGATTGACGATGTGTTGCGAGAACACGTATACATAGACGATATTATTAGAGATTGAGAATCTCACTGGCACAACCTTCGTAGAAAAGACCCAATTCTTGAGTACTCAGGGGAATTCCACCTGATGTTATGTTGTAACCTCAGATGGAATCCGCGCCGATGAGAAAAAGGTTAAGGCCATTAAAGATATGCAACCATCATCGAATGTGAAAGAACTAAAAATTTTTTTGGGAATGACTTCCTATTATAGGAAGTTTATTTGCGATTACGCGAAGGTGGCCAAGCCCCTGACCAACCTCACTAGGGGAGAGCATGCTAATGTCAAAGCATCGCAATCGAGAAGAATCACAATTGTGCTCGATGAAGAGGGCTCGAAAGCCTTTCAAGACTTGAAAACTATTCTTGCTTCTTCGGAGGTTTTAGCGTTCCCAGACTTTAACAAGCCATTCCATCTAACCACTGATGCCTCAAATTACGCCATCGGGGGTGTTCTCTCTCAAAACAACGGTAAAGACCGGCCAATTGCCTACATTTCTCGGTCATTAAACAAAAGAGAAGAGAACTATGCTGTAAACAAAAAGGAGATGCTGGCGATATTATGGGCGTTAGACAACCTCCGATTCTACCTGTACGGTGCCAGATTAATCAAGATCTACACCGACCATCAACCTTTGACATTTCAACTAGGAACCAGGAACTACAATGCTAAATTAAAGCGATGGAAAGCACGCATAGAAGAGTATAACTGCGAGCTTATTTACAAACCAGGGAAG
>VNJM01000556.1:4093-25828 GCA_008042475.1 Drosophila kanapiae | reverse complement strand
ACGATGTGTTGCGAGAACACATCGGCCAAATCTGCTACGTATACATAGACGATATTATCGTTTTAAGTAAAGATTACGAATCTCACTGGCACAACCTTCGTGCCGTTTTTGAGAAACTTAGGGAAGCCCGACTGCAAGTAAACCTAGAAAAGACCCAATTCTTGAGTACTCAGGGGAATTCCACCTGATGTTATGTTGTAACCTCAGATGGAATCCGCGCCGATGAGAAAAAGGTTAAGGCCATTAAAGATATGCAACCATCATCGAATGTGAAAGAACTAAAAATTTTTTTGGGAATGACTTCCTATTATAGGAAGTTTATTTGCGATTACGCGAAGGTGGCCAAGCCCCTGACCAACCTCACTAGGGGAGAGCATGCTAATTTCAAAGCATCGTAATCGAGAAGAATCCCAATGCTAATGTCAAAACATCGCAGACTTTAACAAGCCATTCCATCTAACCACTGATGCCTCAAATTACGCCATCGGGGGTGTTCTCTCTCAAAATGACAACGGCAAAGACCGGCCAAACAAAGACTATGCTGTAAACAAAAAGGAGATGCTGGCGATATTATGGGCGTTAGACAACCTCCGATTCTACCTGTACGGTGCCAGATTAATCAAGATCTACACCGACCATCAACCTTTGACATTTCAACTAGGAACCAGGAACTACAATGCTAAATTAAAGCGATGGAAAGCACGCATAGAAGAGTATAACTGCGAGCTTATTTACAAACCAGGGAAGTCTCATGTAGTTGCGGATGCCCTTTCCCGCATCACGTCAAATGTCAATTATCTTGGCTCCACCTCTGTTTCAGCCACTGGGTCCATTGCAACTGTTCACAGTGCTCCCCAGGACGCATCGGATATAATTCCACACGTAGAAGTCCCTTTAAACGGATTTTAAAATCAACTAGTATTCGACACTATGAGATCGGACTACGCTTGCGAAAACCCATATGCGGGGTACGTACGCCATTTGATCCCGCTTAAAAGCGATACAAACTACTCTGAAAAATTATTTGATGCCGTTAATAATTATTGGTATTAAAATCCCAGAAACCTATGTGCAACTTTTGCAGACTTGCTGCCAAGAAACATTTATCAGGATACAAGGTCCGCCTGACACAGAGGTTAGTAGCAAATTTAGAAGATGAAGAGGAAGTGTAGAATAATCAGTGAAGAACACACGAGAGCTCATCGAAACCCCAAAGAAATCAGAACACAAATTTTAGAAAAATTCTATTTCCCTAAAATAACCAGTCGGATAAAGGCACAAGTGTCTTCTTGCTCAGTTTGCAAAATGTTAAAGAACGATAGACACCCCAACAAACCAGAACTTCAGCTGACCCCTATTCCAACTTACCCATGCGAGATTTTGCACATCGATCTTTTCACGATCGAAAACCTCAAATTCCTAAGTTGTATAGATAAATTTTCTAAATTCGCGAAACCAATTGCATCCAAGTCGTCAATACATCTACGCGAGAAATTGACTGAAGTGCTGCATTACTTCACGGCACCTAAAACCATGGTCTCGGATAAAGAAAGAGGCCTACTTTGCCCAACAGTACTAAACTACCTACAATCTTTAGGAATCGCACTATACTAAACGCCATCCCAGAAAAGCGAGATGAACGGTCAGATAGAAAGATTCCACTCGACCTTTCTCGAAATTTATAGGTGCCTGAAAAAGGACAACCCAAACCTTAAGGCTATTGAACTGGTTTTTATAGCTGTTGACAGATACAACAACTCTGTACATTCGGTCACTAACCGTAAACCGGTCGATATTTTTTTCGATCGAACCTGTCGAATAAATTATCAAGGCCTCACGAATTTCAAGGAGTCCACCCATGAGGATATAAGGGGGTTACTACAACATGGGCAAAAAATGTCCACCGATAGGCTTAACAAAAACAGAAAAAAGCCTATTGTTTATAATCACGGCGAGACTGTTTATGCCGCCATTAAACAAATTAAAAGTAAGGATAAGCTTCAAACCCGAAGAGGTACAGGAGGACCGTAGAGTAACTGTTAAGACTAAATCTGGAAAAATATTCCATAAGTCTCACATAAAAATCTAAAAGACCACGTCGCTGAAAACGTTTCACAAATCATTTAGAAGAACAAATATAAAAAAAAGAAAAAACACTATACTTAGAATAAAATACAAAACAAAAAAAATACTATACTCAGATTAAAATACAAAACAAAAGAAAAAACACTATACTTAGATTAAAATACAAAAAAAAAATCATAAAACTAAAAATAATAAATGAAGTAATAACAATGAACAAAAAATATAAAATACTATCCTAAGACTAAATACTAAATGAACAAAATGAGTCTCTCTTTCAAGTATATGTCTCTCTATCCAAGTCGCAACTGCCCTGCGCATCTTCAGATACCGATATGGAAATGGGTCGCCGGGTCGCCGGACGCCTCGAACTGGAATACCATCCTTCAATCCGAAAGCAACCTAGTGGAGACCAGTAACCAACAAATAATGATAAACACCAAACTGTTCGACGTCACTCACGATGCGTTACGAAAACTCGATGCCATGACGGCAAGAGTAAACTCCATCGACGGAGAAGTCCATTTGTCGACAATCTCAATGTAATAACAATGATATTGCTTAAGCAGGTTGAGGAAATCACACGAGCCTGCCAACTGGCGAAGGCGTCCGTGGTAAATACAAACCTTTTTGATCAAAAAGAGGTAGAAACCATTCTAGCGGAAGCCTGCAGCCTGCCGTACCAAAATGTGGTGGGAGCTGTGGAATTCGCAGAACCCTCAATTTTGACCAACGGAACCTGCCTGCTATACGTGCTAGCTTTACCCAAGGTCGTGGACATCAGATATAAGCTGATGCTTCTCTATCCGACGATCACGAAGGGTAAACAAGTGGTACTGGAGTACCACAGGATGGCGATGGACGCCCAAGAAACCTATGCGGTATTGGGAAACTGCCTCTCCATCGGAAATACGACTGTTTGCCAGGAAAAAAAAACTTAAGGAAACTAGACGAAACCAGCTGCATCCGCAGGCTCCTAAAAGGAGATAGAGATAGTGGAGTTGTTTGACGATGCACTCTGTTCCTGACGAACTTCAACGGAACGGTCATAGCGGACTCAGGGAAACTTCACCTTCTGGGATCGTATATCCAGTACGATAACGAGACCGTCCACATCGGGAACATGTCTTACAGCAGCTACTCGACAACATATGTGATGGCCATGCCGGCCGTACTGAGCAAAGTAACCGCCACTGGATACCAGCTTTCGCTAAAATATGTTGCTGATCTGCGGGACGCAGATCTTTGGGGGGGGAGGAGTTAACAGTGCAGTTACCTCCCCTGCCCACATCGCCTCCACGATGAGCTAAACTGCACACGCGCATCCGGTTACTGCCCACTGAGACAGCGGTCCGATATCCGCTGCCCGACATCGGCAGATTTGTAGCCAGCGACGCAGCGATATAACACAGCGGCCAAGAATTGCAATGCTCGCAATTCGGCCGCTAAGTGCAACGCCGCTGCCAACGTCGGTGCAAGCTCTCCCGGCGAGCAGAGGCTTGCTAAGGAATGGAACGAGACGAAGGCGGCACTTCTAATTGGACTGGAGAGAGCGATAAACCTTGACACTTTAGCTATTTAAACCTTGACACTCAAGCTTTTTAGGTGAATAAAAATTATTATAAGGTATAAACATAAACCAGGACTATATTACTAGACGAGGGGAGCAAACTTGGATGTCGATCATGTACAGGTAACACATGTCCTGCACACACCGGGATGTGGAAGGATTTAAATTGTATATACAGCCGTGGACAGATAAATAGCACAAATGATCAAAGAAAGTTTTCCTTCAAGTTATTCCATTATTTAGCGAGTTTCTTTGGAATGTGGCATTCCAGTATTTGCAGGACTTTAGGTTGTCAAAATGTACCATATGTTATTCCGTTACATTTTGTCTTTGCTTTTTTATACTGCTTTGAGCTCCTCAGCTTACATTTTAAGTGGTCACTTAAATAGCACACGTTGTTCTCATACGTACTCCTGAAGGTGTAAACACTAAGAACTGATTTTTTTAGGTGCAGTTATCCAAATTTGTACTTAATTTAATTATTCTCTTTTAAAAATAAGCCGTGGAAAATTTTGCAATCCCGAAAAAAGGACATTATGAATAAACTTAGCGAATACGGCAAAAACTTTGCTAAAATTGCTGAAATAATCGAATTCTCCCGAAGAAGGGTTTACAGTTCTATAAAATTAGTTAAAACAATTAAGGAATATTTGAATAAAAACTCAATTCCGAAGAATCGTCCTCGAAAAACGACCGAACACATAGATGGGATAATAGTGCGGAAGTGCAAGCATGATCCTTTTTTGTCTTCTCGCTAAATTGGGAATGATATCAACAAAGATTTTGATCACAATGTGTTCAGAAAACTTGTTTCAAGAAGGTATAATGAATCATTACTCTTTGGACGCATCGGCCGAGAAAACCCATACCAGACAAAGCGCCATATCAAGAAAAGGTTGACTTTTGCAAGGGCGCACAAGAACAAGCCATTGAGTTTTTGAAAAAAACGCAATGTGGACCGTCAAAACCAAAATAAATAGAGTTAGAAATTGAAATTAAATGATGGAATAACCATTGTTCGGCGTTCTAATGGCCAATCACTGATCCCACGATACACAACCAAAATTATCAACCATGGAGGAGGAAAAACTATGGTTTGGGGTCATGGTTTGGCTTTGTCATGGCATGGCTTTAGCCCAATAGTCAGATTCAATGGCTTAATTGATTGGTTTTAGTATATGGAATATCTGCAGAAGTAAATGGAACCATTTGTCTGCCAAAAAATCAAAAAATCTGCCAGTAAAACAGACTTTAATGCAAGATAACGACCCAAAGCATACAGTTGAAGTTGTTATAAAATGGCTGCAGGATGAAAATATTAACGTTATGAACTGTCCGGTTCAAAGCCCTGCTCTGAATTCCATAGGAATCCTGTGGGACAACGTTAATTTCGAATTTCTATTTAAAAATGTACAAATTTGGATGACTTGTGTTCCTGCGCTCTAAGGAGCTTGGACATCTATCTCAAAGGATACTTGTCAGAGTCTGATGCAAAGAATGAGCTGTAGATGTGAAGATGTAGTGCGCAACAAAAGATTCAGCACCAAATATTAATAGAAAAACCCATATATATTTAAAAAAAAAAAATTTCCCAATTTTGTGCTATTTATATGTCCACAAATTTTAGTGGCATTTCTACAAAAATAATTATAAATATTATTAAACCGTTTGAAAATTTACTTTTGTTTAATAATTAGTTAGTCAATTTCATGTACTACAAAATCTATATATACTTCATACCAGATTATATACTTTTAAAGAAAATATTCGGAAATTCTTCGCTTAGTCTGATTTGTGCTATTTATCTGTCCACGGCTGTATTATATGGTAAATATTCAGGTAATAAAAACAAAGATTTTTTTTCTCGCCTGCTGTCGGACTTGAGCCATGGCGCAGTTTGCAATGTTTTGGGTCCCGCATAAATTCAATGATTTGAATACAATTTCATTCATTGATTGGTTAAGGGGCACGTGTTAAAACACCACAGCGAGGATACGGGTACGAGTGCGAATGCGAGGCAGAGATTATGCACATTTATGTTCCCATCGAAGGACGCTCACCCACGATACCACAATCTCATATTCATTCCAACAACGTCAACTGCACTATCAACACGAATGCCGTCTTCTGCAACTCCTGCCACCAATACATCCCCTCAAATATGCATTGGCATGACCACGTCCATACCAAATGAAACAGATTATTGTTGAATACAAGGAAGCTGCTGTAATAAAACCAAAACTCTTTTGGTTTATAGTTTTTTATTCCTTTTATTTAAATTATTTTATTCTGGAGGCAGCAATGGTGCCGCTTTCAGCCCTGGATAGTATCTGTTTTTTCATATCATTTCTTATCTACTAAGTAAGGTCTAAGTCTCGTAGCCTCGCAGCTTACAGCGGCAGCGACGTTTATATATTCTTATTTATTCTTATGTATATATCTATGCTCTCGTATTATGGATCTCGAGGATATATGAATATGCACTTGAGTTCATATACCCAAGGTCTGCTGGTGGAAGTTTATGCTGCCAGATTAAAGGAACGAGGACATTAAAATATTCCAAAATTATTAAGCCACTTTTATCTTAATCACCCATTGCCGAGTCAACGCCCAAGCGCATCAAGGAAATTGTAAGTGGCTCGGGATTTATGACACTTGAAACGAAGAAACCCAATTATGTATACTGGGACGATCCAAATGATCTGGTAGAACGTCTACAACTCCTAATAGCATCACAAATGATTCCTTTCAAATAAGGGGAAAGTGGGAGGTGTCTAATGATAAGGTAAACAATTTTTGAAGGGGATTGCACAAGGCCTCGGCACAGTACCTAAGCACACAGTCTGGTATTCCATCGGGACCTGGCGCTTAAGCTGGCTTATCCAAAAGAAGAGAACTTTCGTTTAAACTAGGACTGACGATTAGGATCTTACATTTTGTAAGAATAGGGTTGGCTTGAGTCGACTGACGAAGAATAAGTAGTTTGATAAAACTGAGCAAAAAGATCGGCGTTTGCCTGATTATTGTCTGCTGTCATACTTTCAAATTATAGCGAGGAAGGATGTGTAATGGGCTTACGTTAAGTGTAAACAAAACTATAAAACTGTGTGTGAGGAGTTAAGTTTGGGGAAAACTAAAACTCCCCACAACTGCAAGTGTAGGGGATCGCGGCGGCCAAGGGTAAACAGAGGACGGCCAAGGGCAAATGAAGGGCGCAGACTTTGGACTCCAGCAGCCAAGGGCCAAGTGGTCATACTGGAGTGGCAAAAGGGAGACGCCGAGAACCGCCGAACTTTGGACCCAGCAGCCAAGGGCAAAGCGATCAACCTGGAGTGGCCAAAGGAGAGACGCCGAGAACGGCCGGAATTTGGACCCAGCGGCCAAGGGCAAAGCGGTCAACCGGAGCCAAGGGAAAAGGAATCGCCGAGGAGTAACGCCGAAATGAGACTTTGGACCCGATCACGCGATGGAAGTCGGACTTTGGACTGGATGGCGTGATCGGGCAGGGATAACGGGAATCGGCGAGCTTATAAAAGGAGGAGACGAGCGCAGCGCAGGATGCAGTACGAGTGCGAGAGATCGGTACCAAACCGATCGCGGACGACGAATCGGCGAATTCCGTGGGGGATCCGGGAGCAAGGAGTCCTTGTACGGTCTCCGAGGCGATTGCGGGTGATACGGCAGCTAGGCAGGGTGTGCAGACATCGATCTTACCCGATTCTGGCAAGGTGTGCGGACGTGAAGTCCTACCCGCCGAAGATCAGGGTGTGGGGATCCGTTGATCTGACCCGCCAGGCGCAAGCCGTGCTAGCTCCGTCGAGAGACGTGCATAATATCCAAGGGCCTCGGCGAACCGGCCGCAACCACAAGCTCGTATTACGGCGGAAGCCACGCGTCGCGAACAACAAGTGCGCGGCCAACGAAGATAGTAGCAAGTGAGACGAACCAGCGGCAGCCGCCGCCGATCAGGAGTTACAACCGTAAGCGTAGCCATAAGCTTAGCCGTAAGCTGCCTCAATAAACATAGATTATTCATTGAAACACCCTCTCGTGCGTTAACATTTGGGCGGGCAATCACACAAACAAATTTGGTGGGACGAGCACACGATACACCCTGAGCTAGCCGCGCATATACGTCGCGAGCCAAACAAGACAGAAAATCAGCTCGTTACATGTGTAAATACTGTGTACAAACTCCTGCGAGAACTGTACCCAGTAACAAGTTAGATAGTTTTTCCAACACAGGGCGTTTAGCATGGTAATATTAGATCGAGCCGCTAAATAGCGAGATAAGACAGATTGAGAGCCGGTATGTTTAAATTTGAAGCAGAGATTGGATTTTATGTTTTTTAGGCGAGTCAACTCTTTATCAAGCCAAGGAGGCTTGTTTGAGATTGACGGAAAGTATAGCGTAACACTGTCGTTAAAAAAGGAATTCATGGCATTGTAAAAATAATATCAATGGCGTTAGCCATGTCAGTGCACATATAGAGATCGGACGAATTAAAATCTAATATCAAATTGTTCAGCCTTCAGTGGACCATCGAAAGTAGGATGATATGGATCTTCGGACTGTGTCAGTGGCGGAACCCTGACCAAACTGACTCTTGCCGGGTCAGAGACAAAGCAGAGATCAAGCAAGCGATCTAAAGAAGTTCGGATATGGTTGACTTGAGACAGCGAAATGTCGAAAAAGCTATTAATAATATCATGTTATGCGGTAGTAAAAAGAGTATTTGAAGATTTGGTAGCAGACCTAGTAGCTCCAGGAATGTTAAAATCACCTAAAACTATTAAATGGTCTCTATCCGAAAGTCAATTGGAGACCGATTGGATAGCGGAAAGATGGTTCCAATAAATAGGAAGTTCCGACAACGGAGGAATGTAGGAACATGTAATATAAACGAAACTACTTTTAACAGATAGCTTTACACAAAGGAATTCAACATCGTATAATTCTGACTTAAGTGTGGAGTCCACCGCTATGAGGACACCACCACCTCGGCGGATAGGCCGATCCAGCCTGTATAAAGTGTACACAGCTGGAAAAACTTCGGAACTAAGTATCTCTGACTTTAACTAGGTTTCTGTGAACACTATAACCTGGGATACAAACGAAAGGCTATCAGAATAAAATTTAGGGAGCTTACTGCGTAAGCCTCTTGCATTCTGATAGGAAATAAGGATAGAGTTTATTAGTTTTTTTAAAGACGTAGAGGGCACAATGGTCTGGTCTGGCCTATAGGCCGCCTTTTCTTTCTCTTTGCTTCGATATAGAGAGAGAGAGAGAGAGGGCAAGAGAGCGGCTGCGTGCAGTGAACGAGAGAGCGTGGGAGAAAGCTTAAGAGAGGATAGTTGCTTTCGCGACGACGCAATCAACGGCTAAACAAAGGAAGCACAAAAAGAAATGCAAAAATATGCAAACAAAAAGAAAGAGGGGCAGCACAACTAAATTGAATTAAAAATGTAATTACAATTAAAGCCCAACACTGAAAGCTGCATGCACACGCGAAGTGCACGGGAACTTTAATAAATTTAAAATAGATGATTTAAATAAAACCCCGGCGGTTTAAAGCAAAGTTTAGTAACAAAATCGAGAGCGCAAAAAAAAAAAGGTTCGCTCACTTTGAAAGAGAAAAGACGATGATTTCAGTCCATAAATATATGGTCTGAAGTGTGTTTTATTTTTTTCAGTGAATAGCTGCTAGTTCTTATTATATTGTGCTCTTGTTGCATTCACTTCACAGATCTTGATGCGTATGCAACTAGAAGCTGTATCCCTTTTTTGTTTGCGTTAGGACTGGTCCACAAGCTCGCTTGAAAGCATCTGTAATTATGCAAAATTCTTTGCTAAAATCAGGATATTGCAAAAAAGTTGGGTTTATTAAAGCCGATTAAAGATGTTCCAAGCCGTTTTGGCATTCAGTTGTCCATTCGAATTTTACATCTTTCTTCCATAATCTTAATATTTGACGATAATAATCAGCCAAATTTCTTATAAGCCGTCTATAATAATTGCAAAATGCAACAAATCTTCTAGCGCTGTCCACAGTATGTGTGACTAGATAATTTTGAATGACGTCGTATTTTTTGTCGTTGAGCAAGATTGTGCATTGTCTGTGCATTTATGTCCTATAAAAGTGACTTCATGAATAAAAAATGTACATTTTTCGGTATGTAACTTTAGGTTGTGTTGCCTACATTTCTCGGAAACATCAGTTAAGTTCTTAAGCATATGTTTTTCGGAGCAACCTAGAACTATTAAATCATCCATATAAAGGAATGCTTGTGAAGGTTCAATTCCAGAAAATGCAATAGTCATCATTCTCTGAAATGAATTTGGCGCTATTTTTAAACCGAAAGGTAATCGCGTGAAGCGATACGAGCCATTGCTAGTTGAAAAGGACGTTATATCTCGTTAACTTTTTCGAGTTCAATTTGATGAAAACTTGACATTAACTCATGGCAAAGTATTTTGCTCTACCTAGTTGATCTAAAATATATACCTGTAGCGTTTTGGTCTACCCTAACATTGTTGTTGTTATTATTGGTATTATTATTAGAGGTTTAACCTTCATTTTCATGGTTATTTCCTCTATAATTATTATTATTATAATTCTGTCCGTTGTTGCGATTATAATTATTATCATAATTATTTTTAGTATAATAACGGAGACCATTGCCTTTACCGCGATAATTAACTCTGTTGTAGTAATTATCACGATGGCTTTGGCTTTTTTGGGCTTATAAAACAGAATTCGCGTTGCCTTTCATTTCAGTACTACACCTTAAATAGTTTGTGATGGCTTCGTTCATTGTCGAAAAGTTTCCTGCCGCAAGGATTGATTTTAGTTTTCCATGCTCACAATTTTTGACCATTGTGCAAAATGGCTTCTTTGGTGCTGCATTTATCATCATGTTCTGGCGGAAGGCCCTTGTCAATATACGAGGCTTCCAAGAGCTTACGTAAATTGTCGATTTCTGTAGTGAATTTGCCGTCAGTTTTTCCTTTCTGTGTGGTTTTTGGCAATTTTGCCTTTACTACATTGGATTTTCGACTATATTATATTGCAATTTTTAAAAATTGCATTACTTTTTATTTCATTTTGTACCTTGTACAATGTAGATCCTATTATTTTCGATTTTATAACCTATTCTGGTTCTTCTTCAGTTTCTATTTTTAATAAAGTATTCAATATAGTTGGTACTGAAATAGTTGAAATGAACCTTTACTTTATGAATATTTGATTCGATCGTAGTCTGGTCAAGAATTTAGATACTTGAGACCGATGACTTTTATCTAATCAATCTTTCTGTTCATATATTAGTAAACGCGTATTGTTAAAGCGGGTTACTAATATATCAGCATGTTTATTTATAGTGTCGAAATCACTTTTTAAGTTACTCATTTCCTTGTATAAATCATTCCATTCCATTATTTAACGGAATATGAATTACATAAATTATTATTATTTATTAAATTTATTATGAGCTCTAATGTGCTCGGGGTAGTGTCGCCTGCAGTTGTCGCTTAGACCAATGCAAGAAAGATTTATATAAATATGCACCGCACCGCAATGGAAAAAATGCGCTTTGGCCTTACTTGGTGCGTCAAACGGAACCAGAGCTGCCTGCACAGGTCGTTACTTCTTTATTGGAGCACCGTTGCTGGCTGCACAGGTGTATAGGTAATGTGGTGTAAATAGAGGTCCCTCGCAGTAGTTCAGGTAGGTCTTCTTCAACTTCTACATCCCCTTTTGTTCGCTTGGAGATTGTTCTAGTGTTTTATTTATATATTTTTTTAATTATTTTTAATTATTGTTTTTTTCGATCTTTTAATAGTGTTTTTATATGTTCGCCTTCGGCATGTACTTTGACCGAGTTGTCCCAACTTGGTTGTGTTAGTAATTCAGCCTTTCTGCCTTTTAATTTTTGTACAATGCTTCTTCTATTAGCACACATCTCACTCTACTCACTGTGTTTCTTCAATAGTTGTTTTTCCATTGGCGTTCCATCGGTTGCGTTTTTGACGGGCTGCCACTCGCACTTGATAATCCAAAGGATGTCCTGTCACGGTCGCCATGTAGACATTAAAAGCCTCTGTTTCATTCTGATCTTATTTTGTTTTACAAAAATGTAATAAGCCTAAAGCGGAGGACCGTCGCTGCTGCAGCGGAGGGCAGCGACGCGGCTGCGTTATGTATATATTATATACATATATATTGGTAGGAGGGGAATGCTCAGTGAGCTTATGCGGTACGTGTACATATAAGTTAACACTATTAAGGAGTAATATATATATATTACTCAGTCGATATAAGTCTTGGGTGATTATTGGATGACCCTAGAGTTTTATATGCAGATTCAGCATAAATTTCTTTAGAGGCCGTGCCTGGTTGCCATTTGTTCCCGGTGTGGTGAGATATGCTGTTATTGCTAGTGTCAGCAATTTGTCTGACAGGAGATCGGCTTGCGGGCCGCGCTTAGCTCAAGGTACAGTTTTTCAGTTTAATTTGGACTGTAATTGTGATCACCGAGTTAACTCCAGCCAACTTGGTTAATTGAATCATTCACAAATATCGTGTGTTAGTTAAATATTTGTAAAATTGTTATATATTTTTTACATTCTTTTTGGCTTAAGTCTACAATGCAAAAAATAAAAATATGTTAAGTGACTTGTTTACTTTTTATCTGTCATGGCCCACTGTTCCATGTTTGTTTGTTTAAATAAAATAAAAACAGTCCCGGTTAGCCGCTCATGAGTTGGAAATATAGAAAAGTTAAAGTAGAATACGATAGTAACGACGACAGCATACAAATAGGATTCAAACCAAAGATTTGTCAAATAGAACATATAATGGATGTTGACGATATTAAAGCTTTACTTGCAGCTGCCCCAGCGCGCAAGAAATGCGACTGAAGGAAGAGTTTCGAGTGGAGCTAAAAACAATTAAGAACCAAGTCAGCGACTTAGCTATAGGAACACCTCAGGTGGAGGTTTCCAAAAAAAAAATATTGTTCCATGCATCAAACGTGAAAGAAGGTTAGATATTGTAAAGTCGGTCCCACACTGCGAAGTAACGCAAAGTGAGTACGATTTGTGGTGGCAAGCAGTCGTAGAAGCTTATGCAATTTTTAGGCGCTATGCAGGAAGTGAAACTCACTACGAGGCCGTATCTATTTTGCGCAACAAAATATGCGGAACAGCTAGATAAGTGCTAACGTCACATAACACAGTGCTAAATTTTGATGCAATTATCGCTAGATATATATACATACGTGTACTGCGCCAACAATTAGAAATAGTTCAAATACATACAATAGTAACTGGTGTGGGTGTGTGCGGCCTGCAAATAGGGCGCGAAAAATTAAATTATATATATGAGCGCCGCATGCAAAAATTCAAATAAATGTAGTATCATTTGGTCGCCTGTGATTATGTGAATTTCACAAATGTCGATGACGTCGACACGTTTATACTTGGTAATAAAATTAACACTTTAAAGACCGCCGCTTTGTTGACAATAAAAGAGAGCAACGCAATTAGCAATGGATAATGTTTTGTTCTATAAAACCTACATTAGAATTAGCTTAGCTCGTCAGTCCTCACCGCCGCTCGGCCAGGTAATTCATATTAAGTGTTGGAAGGTTGTCGTATGCTTATCATTCCAAAATCGAATCCTTATCACTCGTGCTATACGCCACTGCTTTCTGGTAGCGCACCTTTCGGGCACCTATCCGTCATCTCTCTATCCCGTCATTCGGCATATTTCCTTCTAGTAACAGCTTTTAGAAAATAGTTAGGGGTCAGTGAAGACTCTTGGTCCACTCTAACTGGTAAATGAGTAAGCAGACAAGAGTTCACTAAGCTCTCCGCCCCAAACAACAAGAAAAGAGGAAAAAAGGTCTGTTAATCGACTTTAGGAAACCTTACGATCAATACTTTTTGCCAAGCATTTCCATGACAAATTCTTTTGGCAATATTCCAAGATTTCTCATGATTTTAGTAAACTTTGGATAGGCTTACTTCTGCTCTACCCTAGATCTAGAACCGTCGTCCACCAAATATCTCCGGACGACAAGTAGACATAGGAAAGTCTGTTCTCATCAGGGAGAGAGTGGTCCATAAGGACAACCTCAAGTAAGGTTTTTTTTTTTCTCTTTAAATTATTCTTATCCAACACGAGCACATTTTTACCAAATCCGTAATATTTTTTACGTATTAAAAGTACACCAAAGAATTTCAAAGAGGTAAATTCGAATTCAATAATAATGTCTTAGTTTGTGCTCACAACTTAAGCATCGTTCTGCAAGCTGGCAGCCCATGACCATAAAGTTGGTAAATTACAGACTATAGTGTTAACAATCAACGAGTGTCTAGCAACAGTTAGCACGGATGACGGCTCTGAAATAAAAAACATCGGCACGCATCTGATCACATTTTTTAACTAGCTTTTGTTAACGACAACAAGTAATCAAACTGAACTTCATCGGTCATAATCATATGCTTTGTATGCCACTCCACCAAAGGATCTATTAAAAATTCAAAAACGCAAGAAAAAAGCCCACTGGAACAATTATCATCTGGTTTACTGTCCGCGTGGAAATGAGCATCCTGATTAGAAGCTCCATCCTGCTCCATCGTGACTTCAGAAGAAAATGAGTACAATAGCTCGCCGATAGATTCAAGATATTCCAGGATGTATTTGGATCAAACGACGTGCCCCGCCGCTCTTCAACCTACAGAAGTGAATTGTCCGACCACGGGAACTGCTGCAAGTGACAGCCTTCGGCATAAAAAAATAATTTACATATGTATGTGACAATTAAAGCCTTAATTAAACGCTTAACGAAACTATTTGTTGATGTTGTCTTATATTATTATAATTATTGAGTGGAGCACACAGGAAACACAGGATTAAAGACACGGGAAATAAAGGTAAGCCAACTGGCAATATAATAATTTATTTTCCGTTTTAAATTTATGCGGAACTTATTGGGGAAGGCGGAATGTTGAATTTTGGAACCGTTTTAAATAATATATGTATCTATTTTACCGGCCCAAATGTAATGAAAATGTACAAAATTTGCTGTGATCGTCACAGGACTTAGTTGGCAGTTCACACACTATAGTGGGGAGGGGCTGGAAGACGAGAGAGAGGGAGAATAGGCAGATGGAATGCTGGGTGCCCCATTTCATCAGATTACATTCCGAGAAAGTCTCCAGGGCACATTGCAGTGCATATAATTTATAAGGGCAGAGCAGTGAATAGCTCCATTGATTAGACTGTGTAGAAAAATTACACCATAATAAGTTCGACATCCAGCAATAATAGGCAGGTTTAGTTGTCGTGTTCTGTCTCTCTACGGGGGTAGGTAGGGTAGCCACAGAGCTGTTGGTGACCAGATAATGAAGCAGTATTCCAGTGGTAGGGCGCACTAGGTATGTAAATGAGGTTTGTGGCATAAAAATCGTAAAATTTCTTCGTACAACGTTTGATGAAATATAATTTTAGCCATATCGGATATTGTGCATCTAACCGTTGAATGGAGGCTTCATAAGATGTTGCCGCTCCGAAAATTGATCACTTAGTTCACGATCCAAATTTGAAGTACTTTTGCAAGGAATAGTCCATGTATTTTCGGTGCAACTGTGAATTCTTCCTCTTGGCCCCCACAAAATCTCAAATCAAAATGTATTTTTATCTTTTTTTGTATTACCTATAAATCTATTGTTTTAACTGTTTAACTAATGAGTTATAGTCACATTGACGTAAGCTGGTGTAAGATGAGCTGCTGCAGAGCACTGAATACTGATAATAAACATTTTTTGAGTTTTTAATTAAATTTCAATTTACAATATGTAAAAGTAATTACCAAAGATAACAATAACACAAGGAAAAAACGAGTCAACAAAATTATTCCCGATGTCAAACTCAACCCCACGACCTTATGGACTACATCTTTGCTATCCTAATTAAATGAATTCTCAGGGCGGAAGTGGGCATGGCTGAATTCTAAATCAAACTTGATCTGTGTGGAAGAAATATGAATGTTGTCACCAAATTTGGTAGCTTTGGCTCGTATAGTCTCTAAATCACACAGGCTGACGGACGGACAGGCGGACTGACGCATATGGCTAAATCAAATTGCCTGGTGATGCTGATCTAGAATATATTTACACCTTAAATAATCGGAGGTGCTCATTCTGCCTGTTACAAACATGTCAGCGTTTTAAAGTATTGCTTTTGAATCTTTTTAGTTAACTTGTTTTTCGAAATAAAATGCAGTATTTCAATATCGGTATTTCATCCGATACATCTAAATTATGATAAATAGTTTTGCTATATATGTTATTTTTCTATATAGTTATACATATAAATTGTTATACATTATACATTAAAATATAATCGTTTGTATTACATTAAATTCAATAACATTTGTATTATTTACTTTAATATCTATGTTGTTTAAATATTGGAAGTACTTACTGTTTACTAACTTTAATAAAACATATTTTCAAAACATATTTTAGAGCAGTGGGGGTAAAGGAAATGGATAGATATGGATTATTTTATTTATTAAAAGTCCATATAATTTTCCAACATTTTTACACCTTAAAACAAAAAGTGATTTCCGATGTTTATCATAATTAAAGAAAATTTCATCCGAAAAGGGAAAATATAATTCATTAATTGAAGAATAAATATCCAGTGGACGACAGGATAGGTTTTTTTTAATCGAATTTAACTAAGAGACTATTTCGAAATGAGTAAATGTTCCCAGCCACCGACTTGTCATCTAACACTCATGTTTCATATCCCACACAACTAAATTTATAAGAGTTTACATTCATTCCATCTGGGAACAAGAACAGATTCTGTGCGTTTTTTGCAAAATACACTAAAGTCCATTTCTCGCGCACGTTGTCTGCTAAGATACTGAATTTACTGCTGAGCTTAAGTGCGAGCTGATAATTTAGAGTCTTTTACTCTTCGGAGATCAGCTGCAAACAGAGCGTTTGTTATACCTTTGCAGTGGGTGTTATAATTTATTTATTATATTTGCAATGCCTAAAAGGAGAAATCTTCGACCACATAAAATATATATATTCCGTTTGTCTGTCTATCTTTCTGTCCATTTGTCTGCCATTTGGCTTTCGCAGAACATACATATGTATGTATGTCGGAACAAACTAGCTCAAAGAAATTGGGTTTCGAAAATTATTTTTTTCGAAATTTAAAAGCTGCCCATTGTTGCCCATCGTTTGTCCACCAATTACTTTTTTTGCCCGAGTCTAGTTTCAGAGATATGGAATTTCCAAAAATATTCTCTACAATCAAAAAAATAAATATTATTTAATCGCAACGAAGTTGTTTGCCCACCTTTTAGAATTTTTAAAAAATCAATACTTGCCCACCTCTTAAAATATAATAATGTAGATTGCCCACCCTTTAAAAATAAATATTTTCTAAAAACAACGATTACTTGCCTTTTAAAACATAATATTTTCGTTTGCCCACCCTTTAAAAATAAATATTTCGGGCTTACCCAGGTTTGAAAATGTATCATATTGCCACCTCATAAAAAGCTCGTCAACAAAGTTTACACATTTTACCTTTTTCATGACTGCGGCGGGTCGCGGTTGTGGGGGTTGTCCTTTTTTGCATGGCTTTACTGTAATTTACTGCGATTTAAAAAATAAATGTATGTCGAAAATTTTTCGAATTTCCATATCTCAGAAAGTAGACGTGGACAAAAAAAGTAATTGGTGGCCAATAATGGCAAACGGCAACAATAAGCAGCTTTCAAATTTCGAAAAAAAAAAATTTCCGAAACCCAACTTCTTTGAGCTGAAGAAACTATCGTGCTTTAAAAAAAAAAACTTTATATATGCTGATTTTATGTGATTTTAACTAATAATATATCATATAACTGAAGTTATATAAAGTATCGGACATAATTAACATTTACAACTCTTCCCTAAGTTAACTTTCCTTACTCTAGCTGATTTAAGCTCAAAAGTAATCTTAGTTTTCAGCCGCCAGTGTGCACTAGGCTTTAGTGTTATTTTCATTTCAGGTGAAATTGAATAGCGAATTCTGTGCGTGTTTACGGTGCTTTTTCGATTGTTCATATTCTTTGCCTGACGAGAGTACATATACATCGCAAGCCGGAACCTGTAATACTTCTCCTTCTTTTTCATTTTCTCATATAGGAAACTAAATACACTGATTGCAAATTCTATTTGCTACTTACTTTTATTTATAAATACAACTGTACAAGAAAGGGCATAAGGAAAATTAGTAATAGAACATTTATGCGTTCTTCCATTCAATGGTTTTAAATTATTAAATTATGATTTAATATAAGTGATTGTAGAGGATTGTAACATCTTTCTATAATATATATTTTTTGATATTATGTAAAACACTAACTAAAACTAAAACAAATACACCATGCAACTAAATTTGATTATTTAGAAAAACAATATTTTTATATTAGGTGATAAAGTGCCAATACCATTAACTTTTAGAAGTGCAGAGTGCGTTACAGTTGCAGCGTCATTTCGAACGCAACAGGTGTATGTGCCGCTTTGTGCTCTCGTCACATGTGTGAAGCTAATGGCGCTAGTAAAGTCATCATTCTGGCGAATTGTAAGAAGTCTGTCATTGCTTTCATTTAAAACTATGCCATCTTTGTTGTGTAGAATACTTAATGGTGATGGAATGACTGAGTTGGAGCCCATACCAGCAGCTAAACTGGCACGACTATGCCAATCTTCAGCTATTGGTAGTAGTGGATGTCCGTCCTTAAGCCATGTAAATGTCAGTGGAAGATCCCCAGTCCCAATAACGCATTGTATGCTTGTTCGGTCGCCGACATTCAGATCACGTGCGAATGAGAATGGTGTTATCTTTGGTGGAACTGTGTAGTCAACATAAAATTTCATTGGTTCAATGTTACTAAAGGAAGTTATTTAATTACGATATTTTAGTATCTTAAAAAAAAAATTTAAATTATTACATTAATATATTATAATAATTAATGGATATTAGATTAATAAAATCATACGAGACGACGTGCCGTCTGATCGCCAAGTAAACACCAGATCTAAAGAAATATGATTGTTTATAACCTGAAATACTTATGTTCTATAAAATAGAATTATTAAAAATAGTCTAGATGCTTGCATAGATTTTCATATTGCTTAATCGTCTTGTCTGTTAATGCTACTAAAAAATTCATAAGGTGCGCAGCTAGCACTTGTTATCCCGACAATAGTTTTAACTTTAATTTAAAGTAATGTCTACTCATTAAAGAAAATAAGAATATCGATGTTTTGGCGTCGCCAAAGATTTATACTCTTGCAATATATATTCTGCTGTTAATATCATATAATAGATGCATGTATGAAGTCCCATTTGGATATAATTAAAAAAGCTGACAAATGCAATTTTGGCCCGATCCACAGTGGCTCCTCTTGTATGGCAAAGGCGGCCAAAAATACTTCAACTTGGAATTTAGACCCAAAACCAAAAATAATATTTATAAAAAAAGAAAACCCCAAAACGTTAATGCCCAAAAAAAATATATAAAAATAAAAATAATTTTAATTTTATTTAATTATTTATTTATTATTAAAGATAGAGAACTTTACAAAACTAGACTAACTTAGTTGGTAAAGCGCTGGCAACAAGACTTTAGGCTTTTCAGTTTAGTAGTATTTAATCTAATATTTTAATTACATATTGTTCGTTGCATTATGGCTACTTAGTTGGTAAGTTTTTATTTATGTACATTTGGGTTATTTATTTATATTTTTTTAATTTTGTGGTATAGGTTTAAAGTTTTTAAGAAGATTAAGATTTTTTTTTAAATTGTCTGGATTGAGATCGTTGAGGAATTTAATTGGGTTTGGATTTTTGAATATCGATAGTTTAGTAGGGAGGAGTGATGGGCATGAATTTAATAGGTGGGGTATGGTAATGTCTTCTTGGCAAAATGGGCAGGGTGAAGTTTGGTTTTGATTAAAGTAGTGCTCGTGTGTAAATTTTGCGTAGCCTGTTTGTCTGTTTATGTCTTTTAAATTAATGTTTGGGGTGTAAATAAGGGGCATATATCTTGTAGATTTTACGGTTTGGTCGGCTAGCTCGTTGCCTGCTATGCCTACGTGACCAGGGATCCACAAAATTTTTGGGCTTTTTTTTTTTTTTTTTTCTTCTCCTACGAGACTAACAAAATGTGTTAAAATCTTAAAGTGCTTCATTATTCTAACAGTTTTTTAAACTGTATTTATGTTAGAAGGTCCTAATAATTGACGCTGGATGGGACGGTCGTTACGACGAAGGCGGGAACGGTTGCATACCAACGTTAATGCTCTAGCGAGGTGATTTGGGTGGGTTGACAGCTTTGTGTAGTAATGTTCCATTTGCTGCGCTATTACATCTCGAACGGGGAGTATATTCAAGTCTCTCTGAATGTTTCCACTCCGAACGTACCACGGCGCCCCAGTGATAGTCAGGATCTTTGCTTGGGCTCTCTGTACGCTTTCTACGTTGCTGTTGCTGGCGCTCCCCCACAACTGAGAGCCATAAGTCCAGATTGGTTTCAAAACGGTGTTGTAGAGTAGGACCTTGTAGTCCAGACTGAGGGGGCAGCTGGACTTTATAAGCCAATGCAGACTCTTAGCCTTCAGCCTTAGGTGAGTTCGTTTAGCTTCAATATGCGTGCGCCAGCTAAGCCTTCTGTCGAGGTGTACGCCAAGATACGTTACTTCTTCTGACTGAAGAAGCACGGTGTTGTTTAGTGTGAGGCTTGGGCAATTTCGTCTATTTAAGGTAAAGGTTACTTGTTTACATTTTTGTTCGTTTACTTTTATACGCCAGTCTGAGAGCCATTTCTCTACTGCATCAAGGTGGGTCGCAAGGTGCGCTGAAGCTTGTTGTGGATATTTAGATCGGCTGCGGATCGCGGTGTCGTCGGCAAACGTAATAATTGTCAGTTTGCTGCTCGTAGGGATATCAGAAGTGTAGAGTAGGTATAGAGTTCAGCTGACATTGAAGTATTGCATCTCACAACAAATATCCTATTGTAAAGATATGATTCAAGATTTTATGCGTGTTATTAGGGAGCATTATTTTGATTTTATGCATTAGGCCATCAAGGCATACTCTGTCGAATGCTTGAGACACATCCAGAAATAACGCAGTGAAGTATTCCCTATTTTCGAATGCACTTCGGATTTCTGATATTATGCGGTTCACCTTTTCGATAGTTCCATGTTTTTCGCGAAAGCCGAATTGATGTGCTGGGATACTATTGTGTCTTCTAAGGTAGGGTATGATTCGGGTTAGGAGGCATTTTTCGAAGAGTTTTGATAGACACGAAAGTAAACTTATTGGTCTGTATGAGGGGGTGAGCGTGCGATCTTTTCCAGGTTTTGGTATCATTATGATGATTGACTTTTTCCATCTCTTTGGGAAGCAGCCCAGTCTTGTCATCGCCTTGAACAGCTGGCATATAGAACCAACAGCGCATAGAGGGAATTCAATGAGCATTTTTGGTGTTTTTAGATCGCAGCCTGGAGATTTTCTCGGTTGTAGCTGCTCTTTTATAATTTTTATGACTTCGCATGGACGAAATACAATTGGATCGGCAATGTGAAAGTCGTCTTCTGTTTGCGTCCTTATATTACTCACTGT
The DNA here is from genome assembly GCA_008042475.1 of Drosophila kanapiae. Lineage (NCBI taxonomy): Eukaryota > Metazoa > Arthropoda > Insecta > Diptera > Drosophilidae > Drosophila > Drosophila kanapiae. The sequence goes on along the minus strand of VNJM01000556.1, from coordinate 4,471 downwards.
TGTTCTTGGATTTGGCTGGAACACATTTTGAAGGTGGGCAGCGAATGTGTCGGCTGTGTCTTTGTCGCTTCGGGCCCAGCAACCTGCAGGGGTCCTTATTGGCGTAATCGTTATTGTTGGAGGGCTCAGTGTTGAGTGGGCTTTCCATAGTGGGAATTTTGAACTGGATGGGGATAGTTGCTCTATGTAGCGCTGTTGGGGTCTATCTTCTTCTTGTCGGAGTGCATTGGTGAGTCGACGGTTGCTTTGCAGATGGTGATCGATGTATTTGCCATTCGCGCCGGGAACGACGCTTTGCCGGGAGTTGCTGCTCTATTGGTGCATTCGTGTGCTTTGTATTATGTGTTATGTTTTGCCTTCGTGGTGTTGCGATTCGAG
>VNJM01002314.1:0-29063 GCA_008042475.1 Drosophila kanapiae | reverse complement strand
CCTGTCGCATACGGCGCTCTGGGGCCTGTCGCTAAAAATTTTTGGTTCCATTTTCGTTGTATGAAATGGGAAGTCTATATGCTGTATGGTTGGTGCTCAAACGCAACACAAATTTTGCAAAACTCTAGTCTTCAGATGGAACCAGACTTCTAAACAGGTGTCTCTCAAAAGATGAATTTTGTTTTGCCGTCAGCTTATCGACCAGTATTTGAAACACATCATCCTTGTCCCCCTCTACAAGGGCTCCATGCAATGAGATTGTAGTTGAGTTCCGCCGAGATGCTTTAATTTGGTCCGCCTCCGACTCGGCATAAATTGCTTTCGCACAGAAAGGGTTTTATAAGAGATTCAGCCATTATCTGAAACGAATTAATAAAAATTTTGTTATGTTCCTTGTTTTTCTCTTTGTTTTTTCTGACCTTTGTCAGATGATTTTAAATATGGCTCCACGCCTCTGACCTTTGTCAGATTTTTGGCATACCTTGCCCCTGACCTTTTTTCAGATACTTTTGGCATTACCTGCCCCTGACCTTTGTCAGATTTGTCACATACTTTTCAGATAAATTTTTTTTTTTCCCTTTTTCTAACCTTTTTCAGATGATTATAAATATGTCTCCTCGCCACTGACCTTTGTCAGATTCTTTAGGCATACCTTGCCCCTGACCTGTTTCAGATACTTTCAGATCATTTGGGCTAACCGCCTTTTTTTTATGTATCATATGTTGTGTACTCAAAAAATTTGATCTACCGTTCTTGTTTTTTAACATATGTACATACATACATATGTACATATATGTAAATTAGTTTTTTTTTACGTGTTCAGCCTTTGCTTTTCAGCCTTTTGTTTTTCACTTTTACCTCGTCGCCAATGTAATACTCCGCATAATCCCGATATACTAGTAATTAAATACCACACAGATTTTGGTTAATTATTTATTACATAAATCTCTGTCACTCTTGATCTTGCCCGTAACGCATCACAAACCAAACTGATATAGAGAGAGAATATTATTAAGAGAAGTCGGCGCTCTCTCTCAAGCTGATGCTCTCCGAAGGTGCAGGTACATACATACATTGTATGTAATACAGATTTCTGCTACACAAAAATTCTCAACAGCGCATTAAAACTTAATGCTTAAGCAGCTCTGCATTTGATTATACATTGTATGTACATATGTATGTATGTATGAATGTTTGTATGTACATCATAAGAATATGTACATGTTGATCCTGTATTCTTCTTATGTACATATGTATGTATGAACATACATATGTAAATTCTTATAAAGCTATACTATAATTAAATGTATATACTTACATATATGTATATGTACATATGGATGTATATGTACATATAGAGATATAAATAACCTATAGAAAGAAAAAATAAATCATATTACATACATACATGTTGACATATACATTTATATACATACATACATACATAGATAAACACAATCTTAACCTTCCAGTCGGCTAATCTGACGAATCCAGTTGTCAGAGCTTTTGCAAGATATTCACAGACGTCAGATCTCTCTCGCTCAATCGCATGTGTACTTCTCCACGGTGCACAGTGGTTGATATTGTATGGCGAAGGCGGCCAAAAATACTTCCACTTGGAATTTAGACCTGAAACTTTCTGTAATGCTATATAGACCCAAAAACATGAAGAATATTTATAAAACAAGGAAACCCCAATACGTTGGAGCCCCAAAATATAAAAAAATAACATTTTCAAATTTAAATTCCATTGCATACTTTCAGGGGCAGTCAAACATCTATTGATAAATAATTCAATTTTAGTATTCGGATGGAATATAAAATAACAGCAGACAGTTTAAATATATAAAAGCTTTACTATATTATATTAAATTAAAAAAACCAATGAAATAAAAAATATAATAAAAAAAGCAGTTTATTCTAACAAATCAAAAACTCTTTTCGAAAGAATCGTTTTACATTTGTTGGGTAAATTTCGTTGCCCAGTTATAAAAGGATCTGAAGTTAATAACAACCGATTTATAAGATCGTTATTAGTGGCTAAACGTGACGTTTTACGTGTGTGATTGAGTCTATACATCTTAACGTCCTTGTTTCTTGACTCCGCAGATTCTTCTGAGAGCTCTCCAATTGAAACTAATGCATACTGAATAACGTCTGGGGCATGAACTAATACTTTATGAACTGATGAAGGCAAGTAATACCAGGAATACTTCGAAGTTAGTTCTTTGGCAATGTCTAGCGCTAATTTTCCAAATTTTTGTATATTAATTTTATATCCAGATGACAAGGCTTGCAGCAATGTTGCACAATTTTCAAGTTTCAATTTTCAATTTTTTAAGTCAGCATATACATTTTTAGCTTTATCAGCAATATAACCTGTTACTGAGCACCACATCTCAAAAATATTTACGCGTGACAGTTTGCACTGATATGAATTGCCTATACATAAGGAGAAAATATTGATAAAATTAAAAAAATGTATTCAAAAATACACAAACAAATATGACGAACACGACAAAACACAAAATTTCACGAACACAAAAAAACGAATTACTCAGAAAGTTGCAAAAAGTTGCAGCTCAAATTTGAAACATAGACTAAGGAAACATTCACAAGTATTAACAAATAAGTTTCATTAAGGGGAAAGATGAGAAATCACAACTTTTTCATTATCTTAAGTCGATGTATATAGAAAAAAACATCACTCGGCAGGTCACTGATGAAACTATAAGTTTAAAACAATAATACAACACATAATGACATAAAAATTACACAGTCTTATAATATATACCTTTTTTTTCAATATTCATTTTAATTCACAACGATAGGACAAGATTTAATATTACAATTTAATTTTTTAATGAGAGCTAACTTTCAAGCTGCGTTCACTGCAACGACCACGTGTTTTTTTTTGTCTCTCTTCTCTCGCTATTCGTAGAGAGAGAGAGAGAGAGAGAGAGCAAAAATACAAGTACCGTTAGTTCTACTGATCTAATAAGAAATATTTTGGAGACAAATAGTGGGCAATTTCAGACTTTTTTTTTTTTTTTTTGGCCTATGAAATCAACCACTGTGGCGCTGAAGCCAAAACTGACTCTAGCATGCTTACGGTTCTCTTGATGTAATCTATGCCGGTTAGCTGGGGTGTAAGTTCAATGTGCGAACATACGTATTTTTTAATTTGAGCCAGTTTGTGCTGTTAGAGGTAAGCATGACGGGATTGTCACTACTAACTGGCTGTTGGTTTAGGCTAAAGAGTACAGGCGGGTAGTCTGATGACAGATACGAGAGAGGATTGCCGCTAATCAGATATCGTGGGATGTTTTTTGTAACTGCGAAGTCAATCAAATCTGGCAGTTTTTTGGGGTCACTTGGCCAGTGTGTAGGTGAACCGGGGGAAACGCAGTCGAGTTTATTGCTACGTTTTATAATTGCGTAATAAAGTTGTCTACCTTTCGGAATCACGAGGGTCATAAAATCCCGTGACCAGCGCATAATAAATCCAAGCACACCCATGGTTTTATACAGCATATACGAAATATGATCTATAAATCAAGTTTAGGATCTAGGCGGACGCCCGAATCGTCGACCAGAGTAATGCGGAGAACATGAGATAAGTTTAATGAGGACTTTGTGCGTCCTGCGAAGCAGTTAACTTGAGATCCATCTAAGAAGATCAACCGCAAAAGCCATTAAATCGAGCTTCCTAACAAGAAGGGAGTGATTAACGGAGTCAATTGCTGTACTGAAATCAGTATAAATTACATATTTCTGCACGTTTTGTTAGAAGCCCTTTATTATAAATTTTAAATAAATCCATTTTGAAATGGAGAAAAGAGTTGTCTTCAAGGATTCTGCAAATGGGGGGTGATTGATTTTTGGCATCCGTTTTGCTTTTTTTTTTGTGGAGAGGAATAACAAATGATTCCTTCCAAATAAGGGGAAAGTGGGAGGTTTCTAAGGGAAATGAAACAATTTATCTAAGCACAGTACGTATGCACACAGTCTGGTATTCCATCGGGACCTGGCGCATAAGCAGGCTTAACACGTTGAAGAGAAGGAAGAGAATTTTCGTTTAGACTAGGACTGAAGATTAGGTTCGATTTGGACATTTTGTAGGAGTAGGTCTGGTTTGAATCGACTGACGAAAAATAGTTAGTTTGAAAAAGCTGAGCCAAAAGGTAGGCGATTACCTGATCATTGTCTGCTGTCATATTTTCAACTGAAAGCGAGGAAGGATGTGTTATAGTCTTACGTTTAGTGTTGACAAAATTATAAAACTGTTTCGGCTCCTGCGACTACTGAACCCTGCAAACAGGGTTTGCTGGGCATTAAGCACGGTAAAACTAAGCTGAGCCGCTAAATAGCGAGATAGGACAGATTGAGGACCGGTATGTTTAAATTTAGATAAGAACTTTATGATTTTGACGCGAGTAAAAACTCTTTATTAACATAAAGAGGCTTGTTTGGGTTGAAAGAAAGTATAACGGAACACAGCCGTTAGAAAAAGATTTCAGGCCATGTAGGATGTCCATAATATGTATCTTCGGGCTGGGTCAGTGGCGGAACCCTGACCAAACTGACTTCTTCCGGGTCAGAGATAAAGCAGAGATCTAGCAAGCGATCTAAAGTCATGGTTGACTTAAGAAAGCGAATTGTCGAACAAGCCATTAATAATGCCATGCTGTACTGAAAAGAATTTTTGAAGATTTTGTAGCAAACAAAGTAGCTCCAAAATGTTCAAATCACCTAGAACTATTAAATGGTCTCTATCCGAAAGTCTACTGGAAACCGACTGAATAGCAGAAAGATCGTTCCAATAATTATGAAGTTCCAAAAACGGAGGAATGTAAGAACATGTAATATAAATGAAACTACCTTTAACTTTAGCTTTACAAAACAGAATTCAACATCGTAGTATTACTAAAAAAATAATAATTCCAACTTGAGTGTGGAGTCCACCGTTATGAGACGGTATAAAGGATCTCCGGCCTTATCCACATTTTTGTGAACTCAATAACCTGGGGTACAAACGAAAGGCTATCAGTAGAAAGATAAGGTTATTGATTGTCGCTAATTACCGTTATAAATTAGATTAATTTCAATAACCTGTCACTTTTTTTAAAGGATTTGTTAATAGAAATGAAATTAATTAGGGTTAGCTGTCAAAATCTCAAGAGGCTATGGTAATAAAAATGCAATGAATTAGGGTTAGATGTCAACCTGTGAAATGGGGATCTGGTAATGAAAATGTAATTAATTAGGGTCACTGATTGAGTGGTGAACGGGGATGTGTTTAAACTCTACACCGAGGATACGGATACGTGTGCGAATGCGAGGGAGCGATCCCGCACGGGCGTCCGGCACGATCATGTTAAATTTTCAAAGAGACGGGGGCACTTGAAAACTCGCGTGTGTACATCGAAGAATGGGTGGAGGCAATTGATAAGTCGGCGGTGTCTGAGCAACATGTATGTTTCGAAAAAGGATGCTTACCCGCGATCCCTCACTTACAAGAAAATCGGGTCGGGGGTGGCTGAGACACATGTGTGTATGAACATCGAACAACAACAGCAATCCATGGGATGAACAATTTTACATGAATGCAGGACAGTGGGAAGGAACCCTACCCCGTTCCCACACCTAAAAAAAGGCAACATAGGATTGGGATGAGTGTGGGAAAATAAAACAATTTCTTGGGTGACCTTTAAGATATTCATCAAGAAGAGAAATGAGGTGTTCACCTTCCCCTTCAGACCTACAATATCTTTCTTCTTTCTGTAAAAGAAATCTCAATACCATTTCCCAACCCAAAAAAAATGTCGTTGTTTTTAAGACTCATCATTTTGTTGGCGGATTGATATTACAATCCCAACTCCGGAATGCGAGTGGCAGTGTAGCTCCACTTTTAACTACATTAAACATTTTAATTTTATCACTATCGCTTGGAACAATGTGGGGGATCTTCCAACTTATGTTATGTATAGCAATTTTATACGATTTTCCATCCATTGTATTAACATACATATCATCCGTGTTTTTAGCCAGTAGTAGAATGAGTTCATGTTTACAACTATCTTAGAATCATCTCCGAATCCCATCAACATTTTAAAAGGTACAGAAAAGCTGAAATGTCATCCGGATGGGATATTGTCTCCTCCACTCCAACCAGCATTACTATAAAGAACTCCTTCCTGTTGACCGACTGAGAGAAAGTTTTTGAGAGGCGAGCTTTTCTTGAACATAAAAAATTTCATTTATTTATTCTCTCTGTCAATGTCAGCGATGGTGCAAAGCGGGGTAAGCAATAAGTGCGCTCCCCCTCTTCCCTGCCTTGCGTCGCCACAACTGCCCACATGCCTGGCCACGGTTACCAGCACAGTGCCGACATTAGCAACTGTAAATGCAATGACAGCAACAACATCAGTTTCGTCTGTATGCCCGTCGATCGTTCTAGCTGCTGTGTCGGGTTTACCAGCTGCAGCTAGCGCAGCACCAACTTACGCCCCAATTAAAAAGCTAGGTTCGACCATACAGACTGGCATGGATCGCTACGTAAACATTAAAAGAAAACTAAGTCCACAAGACATGAAAATGGGTAACGTCGCAAAGATCAATCGGGCCTCCTCAAGCCAAGGAACTGTGCAAAAATCGAACTCTGACGAAAACCCTTCTTCAGTCATTGATTACGACAAAAAGAAAGCGAAGCCACCTCGTGAGAAAAACTCCAACAAACTTGTTAACATAATAATCGAGCTGATTGGCAAAGATAGCTTTCACGTAATCCCCTTGACTAAAGGAGACATACATGAAACAAAGGTCCAAGTCAAAAGCGAAAAAAAAGGCTATAGAAAATTGACGGAACTCCTTGACGCCAAGAAAAAGAACTACTATACCTACCAGCTAAAAAGTAGTAAAGGTCAACAAGCTGTCATAAAAGGAATCGAACCAGATGTAAGCACTGCTGAAGTCGAACAGGCACTAAAAGATAACGGTTTTAGCGTAATAACCGTTACAAATATACAGAACCGAAACAAACAACCGCAACCTCTTTTTTTTTTTTTTTATATGGACGTTGATGCACTATCAGTACACTCAAGTGGCCCTTTCGACACCAAGCACGTGCTTGTGAGGTGAGGTGTTAGTAGGCGCGATAGGAGAAAGTATAGGTAAAGTATGCGAGGAAATTAACTACTGACGTGCTGCCTGAATGTTTGGTTGCATGCGTACTAAGTAAGTTAGGATTAAAGTTTTTAGTTTGGGAAGACTGTCTACGTTAAAGGTTATTGGGTACATCTCATTATAATTAGCGCACAAAACTCTAAAGGGTTCATGCACTTCATACGATGATCTACAATGGCGCAAAACTAAAGGTAAAAAGGATCTAGTATTTCTACTCGGTACGTGTAAATTTAGCTGACCTATCAGGTAAGAACTCTCCACGTCACCACGGATTAAATTGTAAATAAAGATGATACCTAGCATGGTTCTAGGGTTGGCTAAGGATGGTAGGTTTATTAGTAAAAGTCTACTAGTATAAGAGGGTAACCTTTGGCCTGAATGCCAGTTAAAGTTGCGTAGAGCAAAAAGTAAAAAGTTCTTTTGGACTGATTCGATGCGTTTTCTGTGGACATCATATTGTGGATTCAAAACGCACGAGCCATACTCCAAGATAGGACCAACTAATGAAGTATACAAGGTTTTTGTAACATAAGGTTCATCAATTTCCTTCGACCACCGCTTAATAAATCCAAGCACACCCCTGGCATTATTCACCATGCACGAAATATGATCTATAAAGTTGAGTTTAGGATCCAGGCGGACGCCCAAATCGTCGACCAGGGTGATTCTTTCCAAAGAGCAGCCGTTTAGCATATAAGTCGCAAGCATGGGAGTGACACGTGAGAATGTCATTAGCTTGCACTAAGAGCCATTTAAATTTAATAAATTAACATGGCACCATGTTTGAAAGTTATTCAGATCTGTTTGTGAACACGACTGGCAAGAGCTGTCTTTATACTGCACACAAAGCTTAACGTCATCTGCCTACATGAGCACTCTAGAGTTAGCCAAAACTTTAGTGTAAACAATAAAGGACCCAAATGGCTTCCTTACGGGACCCCAGAGGTAACCTGGAGAACATTAGATATGCTGTTTTTAAAGAGGACTCTCTGCGTCCTGCCAATCAGATAACTTGAGATCCATTTAAGAAGATCAACAGGAAAACCCATTAAATCAAGTTTCCTAACAAGAAGGGAGTGATTAACGGAGTCAAATGCTTTACTGAAATCAGTATAAATTACATCTGACTAAAAGTTCTTTTGGAAGCACTTTATTATAAATGAAGTGAGCTCCAAAAGATTGGTCGTTGTTGATCTTCGCCTAATAAATCCATGTTGACATGGAGAGAAGACTGATCTACAAAGATGCTGCAAATGGGGAGTTATCGATTTTTCGAAGAGTCGGCACATTGAACTTACACCACAGCCAACCCTCGAAGATGACCGTAAGAATGCTGGAGTCAGTTTTGGCTTCAGCGGCTCGAATCGCAACACCACGAAGGCAAAACATAACACAAAGCACCCGAATGCAGCAATAGAGCAGCTAGTCCTGGCAAAGCGTCGTTCCCGGCGCGAATGGCAATTACATCGATCGCCATCTGCAAATCAACAGTTAAAAGAAGCTTCCCTTCGACTCACCAATGCAGAAAGAAAGAAGAATAAGAAGACAGCGTTTCATAGAGAAACTATCCCCATCCAGTTCAAAATTCCCATTATGGAAAGCCCACTCAACGGTGAGCCCTCCAACAATAACGGTTACGCCAATAAGGACCCCTGCAGGTTGCTGGGCCCGAAGCGACAAAGACAGAGCCGACACATTCGCTGCCCACCTTCAAAATGTGTGCCAGCCAAATCCAGCAACAAACGTGAGTAATATAAGGTCGCAAACAGAAGACGACTTTCACATTGCCGATCCAATTGTATTTCGTCCATGCGAAGTCATAAAAATTATAAAAGAGCAGCTACAATCGAGAAAATCTCCAGGCTGCGATCTAATAACTCCCAAAATGCTCATTGAACTCCCTCTATGCGCTGTTTGTACCATATGCCAGCTGTTCAACGCGATGACAAGACTAGGCTGCTACCCAAAGAGATGGAAAAAGTCAATCATCATAATGATACCAAAACCTGGAAAAGACCACACGCTCACTCCCTCATACAGACCAATAAGTTTACTTTCGTGTCTATCAAAACTCTTCGAAAAATGCCTCCTAACCCGAATCATACCATACATTAGAAGACACAATAGTATTCCAGCACATCAATTCGGCTTTCGTGAAAAACATGTAACTATCGAACAGGTGAATCGCATAACATCAGAAATCCGAAGTGCATTCGAAAATAGGGATTACTGCACTGCGGTGTTTCTGGTCGTCTCTCAAGCATTCGACAGAGTATGGCTTGACTGCCTAATGAATAAAATCAAAACAATGCTCCCCAATAACACGGGGAGTCTTATCTTTATAACAGGATATTTGCTGTGAGGAGCAATACTTCCATGTCAGCCGAACATAACATCGAAGCTGGTGTTCCTCAAGGCAGCGTTCTCGGGCCAACTCTATACCTACTCTATACCTACGCAGAGAGCCTAAGCAAAGATCCTGAGAACTATCACTGGGGCACCGTGGTACGTTCGTAGTGGAAACATTCAGAGAGACTTGAATATACTCCTAGTTCGAGATGTAATAGCGCTGCAAATGGAAAATTACTACACAAATTTGTCAACCCACCCAAATCACCTCGCTAGAGCATTAACGTTGGTATGTAACCGTTCCCGCCTTCGTCGGAACGACCATCAATCCAGCGTCAATTATTAGGACTCTCTAACATAAATATAGTTTAAAAACTGTTAAAATAATGTAGTACTTTAAGATTTTTTGGTACTGTTTCATCAGAGACTTAATACTTTCGTAGCAGTGCAATCAAAGTGCTCGGAAACCGTCACTCCATGCCAGGGATTTGCGTTTCTTAACTATAATAAAAGCTCATTATTCTTCTACTACAGCTCACAGTCAAGTTAATTATAAATTATTTTCACAAAGTATTACATATTACAAATTAAAAAATAAAGATATGTTTTCAACAGCATTTTGTTTTCATTATCCAGTAAAACACATATAAAATTAGGTTAAAGGATAAATACAATCAATTTACTGAATGGATTTTTTATTGCAATTCGTTCAAGGTAATTATGAAAAAAAAAACGTAACAAATATTGGGAAACAAAAAACAAAATTGTTTAGAATTTTATTATACAGATATACTCTTACCATAGTTAATATCAGAATTCAAGACCGTGATTTTTATTAATTTGTACTAAAACATTAAAATTTATTTATTGGGGGCTAACATTATTCATGCATATTCATTATAAAATACTAATTATGATATATGGTATTTTTTTAAATATAGATATCTATAAACATTTGATAAATGTTGTATTTAGATATAAATGGACATATACATATATGGTTAAATGCCTTCCTACAGGCCTAGTCTGGTTCGATTCGGTAATGAGCTAACGGCCTCATCATGACTGAGAACAACATGCCGCCTCAACAATGGTTTCTTATCATTGTACCGACTGAAACGGGGCACGACGGCTTGATCAGAGCTGTCGATCTGAGGAGGAGCAATTTTAAAGTTAAAGTTTTAGGCTTTAAAGTTAAAGCTTAAAGCTATCTACAAGCTGCAGCCGTTTCCAGCTTGAAGACGAACAGGGCCGGTATCGACTAATTTCATGTTGTTTTTTGTTTATTGAAGCTTAAATATCCTAAAGTCTAGTCTACCTCAATTGTTGTTAAGCTAGGAATAATTGTATATTTCTGATACCAAACGTTTTTCGTTTTTTTTTTTTTTTATTTTAATAAATTATGTTAGATTTTAATTGGTATTGACTGAATTTATAAACCGTTGGGCCCACATTCCATTTTCAAGAGACTGTGATGTCGGCTCTTATATTGACACATTTGCAAATATCATTGACCGACTTTACTGAATTGCAATACTGAACATTAATGTGTTGCCAAATTAAAAATATCAGGACTCTCGAATTAACGACTTAAGAACAAATCACAACTTTTTCACTCAATGTAGAAGTCGACAATTTTGATGCTTACAGTTTGTTTTGTGTGGCACAAGGGTTAAGTAAGGTTGTTGCAAATTTTTATTTTTGCCTACGCTTTGACTTCTATTTTTAAAAGGATTTTTTTTGTATTTTTTCTCGTATTTCTGAACTCGAGCTACGGTTTTTGCAAAGACTTCCAGGCGCCTCCCAAAAAACGGAACGGAAAGAGCAGCGGGAGTAGAAAGAGCCGCTTCGTGCCTATCCTAGGGTTTATGGTACTTGTTATACTTTAAAAACAGCTCCAGCTGTTCTTAAACGCAATGTTTTTTTAAATTGTATTTTATTTAATTTGTACCGCGGAGCTTATTTGAATAACATTAAATTTCGATGAAAATAATGTATTTATTGACAGCGACAGCTATTTTTTAAGTATACAAATACCACAAGACAACCAATACATTACAACCAAGACGACCCGCCTAACGGAAACATCGATATTCTTGTTAACATAACAACTTCAACTTAAAAATTAATAATAATCTGTATGAATCAACAACGAAATTTGAAACGATAATAGAAGCAATTTCTCACGATATTTACAAAATGTATGATCACTAGTATACATCACCTATTTTTTATAGCACAAGACCTTTTCTGTAGATCGATTTTATTAAAGTTAATTAATAAATGTATTATAATCGAAAACGCGAAAAGCACGTATATCTTTTCATGAGCCCAAATTCCAATAAATTACGAAGATTTATTCTTTTTTTTTTAACAAAATCAATTCTTATGGTATAAGGATTTGATAGCTAGGGAATGAGTTCGAGAAATTTCCCTTCTGTCCTATACATTTATTTTTTTCAGACACTTGCAGATCGCTGAGAATGATTACATTAAGTACTGGCTCTCTCAGTGTCATTATAACTTAGCAACCTAAAGCTATAATTATTTATAATTTGTAGATGATCTTACCTATATACATGGGAAAAGTCATTATTTGCACTTGTATTTCCCTTAAGCTGACTATTAACTGCAGATTTGACTATTTCGACGAAATTTGTCGGTCTCTCATTTCGGAATTCTTTGTAGAGCTCTGCAAAATTGTCTCTCCATTGATGAAAACGGCCTGTTAATCCTTGATAGTTATGTAATTTCTCCATTGCTGTCTGATTGCAAAATTTATATTGTAATACAGTTTTTACTAAACCAAATTGCTGCTTACGATTTATATGGATTCACAAGTTGTTAATTTTTCTATTGTTATCTCGGCTAACCAATAAATAAATGAACAACGGCTAACGAATTTAATTTGCACGGAAGTTATTTCCACTACATTTAATTTTTCCAATGCAATTTAGGGGGCATGCGCCAACGTAGTGACACTCAAATCATTTCCAGTAGCCATATGTAAATACTTACAAATATGTAGTCCAAAAGATGGAAGCTTTATTAATAAAATATGTTTCCCTTTTAAGTAAATCGAATTTAAGAACATATTATGCTTATATTTGTAGGTTTAAAAGAGTATTACTTAAAGATTCTAATAAAAACTGATTTCAAATCGAAATTTCTGATACAATTTTTTTTTAAATCCTCAGCGTTACAAATATATTACTATATTAGTTGCATTAAATCACGAGAATAAAATAGTTGCCGATACCGTTAAAGAGTGGAATAAAACTGGTTTCATGATGATTTAAACCAATTCGTCAAATAGATACTAAAGTATAAAACGGATCTTATGGCAAGAATTCAGAACTTAATCTCCTGATCTTCCTTATTTTTTAGAGCTTTTTTAATGTTTTCTTCTCCAGTTTGATACGGATGGTAGGGATGGTGTAGGTGTTTTTACTGTCGGTACAACTGTAACAACTGTATTATTGATTGAAACGTAAGGCTTTCCAAGATATGTACTATACATGGCTTAAAAAATGTTACCTCGGTCATAATTCGAAAAAGTCGAACTGTTTTCGAACTGTCGAACTGATTTACAAGAATAAAACGGCTACGATTAATTTGTATTTTAAAATAGGTAATAAAACTTTTTTTTTTCAAAATTGATGTATAAAAGATTTGTGTTTTACGCCTCTACTGACATCGACTAAAAGAGGTCTGACATATTACATTTTTAAAGAGTAAAGAAGGTGAGAAAACACAACATCACCCATTATCAATTTGTGCACAAAAAGAACTCCAAAGAAGTTCTAGGATTTAAGCTAGTTTAGTTTAGCAGGCACAATCTGGCAGACACGACGATGGAATTTTAAGCAATTAAAATAAAGCTTTTTTTTTTAATAGACTTTATCACTTGCTATTACCATTAAGGCTGTGATCAAACAATAGCCAAATAATAGACGATATCGATCTTCTTCGTCTTCTCAGAAAAATATATTTCTTCTTCTTTCTCTAACTTGTGCTTAACAAAATTTTAGAAGTGTTAATGAAGTGAACTTTAATATATTCTGTAACCTAGAGTTTGACGGATACACAGTTTTGCTAACACGTCCTTTCGTAGAAGGGCAAGAGAAAGTAACGTAAAGTGTATGTGAGTGTGTACAGTGGTGCTTCAGTAAATGTATATGCATGATTGCCTAATTATTAAAGCTTTTGATACAAGCTTTTTTGCTACTGACCAAACCCCTTTATATGCAAGTTTAGAATGTTGGAAAAGTACATATGTATGTCTTCTAGCATATTTTCTAAACTCTTACCGCCTTCGTTTCTTATTTTCTTAAAACTTATATTTTCTCTTTCGACCTCTAAGCTTTTTATATTTTCCTTTAAACTATATAATATTTGTGAAATTTCATTAACACCGAACAAACCGTACTTGGATTTTGATTAATTGATCTGTTGCGTGATATTATTCAGGTAATTTTAGAAATTAAGTAAAATTTTGTCCTAAAACAATCCATTGTTTTGTTCCGTAAGTTTTGGAATCATGTAACGATTTTAACCTTTCGACCCGGTCATAAGACGGGACACCACAGTTCAGTTGTATGTGACTTACTTCGTTTTCTTCCTCCTGAAATAATACATTTCGGCATACCGTACGAGGTTATATAACCTTAACCTTACAAATATTTTCGAAGATTTTGCTAGTTTTTGGTGGATGAAGTCCTACAAACTTTGTGAACGCATCAATAATCCCCAAATCGTGTTGTTGGGTCTCTTTTTTTTAACATAATGGTTTGTTAAAAAAATTTAACCTTGTATTTTTATGAAAAAAAAAAAAAATTATGTTGTCCCCTTCAATCGCCCTCAGATACAATACACTTATAGTTAGATCGGGGCTTGCCCTTTATCAGTAGTAACGGAAATATGAATACCAACTTGGGTCGAAAGGCGTTCTTAGCCAATTCCTTTAGCCGCTTTTGATTTAGTTGATACAGGACCCAATTACTAGTTGCGCTCCGCTATTATAAGTCAACAATTAAATCAGGCTTCAAATGATTTCAGGAGATGATTTATTTTATGTTGTGATCTCTTGTGCTGTCTACTCAACTACCGATCCGAGTTTTTTCTCGTTCC
Organism: Drosophila kanapiae; assembly: GCA_008042475.1. NCBI lineage: Eukaryota > Metazoa > Arthropoda > Insecta > Diptera > Drosophilidae > Drosophila > Drosophila kanapiae. Next base: position 14,399 of record VNJM01002314.1, on the reverse strand, counting down.
CTTTATTATCTTTATTTTTAGGCTAGCATAAGCTTATACGTGTATATTACAATTTAGGTATACAAATAGTGAGACTTGTATACGTGACTTTATTCAAACGATTTTTCCAATCCTTAAATCAGAATTTTCTTTATTGCTTGAACGTTTTCATCAGTTCCTCACGTCCTTGGGCGTCAAGAGCGACGCTCGTCATTGGCATCTACCCAGCTATCTTGGAAGATTTGTACCCCCTCTAAGCATTTTTTGTACTTAATAGTTTAACCTTATGCTACTGTCACAATTTATAAACCCTTGCGCTTTTAAAATGTATTTATTTTTCAATTGTAAAGCAGGTCATTGATGTGAAGCTCCCTGAAGGAATGATAATGCTTTCACTATTGATATACATTTCATAACCTTATTAATGGAGAGATATGGAGGGTTTTTATGGGTAAAGAATCAATCTGTTGGTCATAAATGTCCGTCATGATCACTTATCTATACTTCGCGTGTTCTTATTCTTTGGTATTTACTGGTACGCCTGGGGAACATTGATTTCAAATTCATGAAGCACGTCAATTGGTATATTTCCCACACATGGCCTGCTGTGAATGTTTCATTTCAATCTAATAGAATTTATTTTAAAAATACTCAGAATTATCTGAGACTAGCAAACCCGGTGAACTCCGTATTACCACCAGATGGCTTCGATTTATGTAACTTTGTATGTATTTGGTGATTAAAAGATTATTATTTCAATTCACAACAGTAATGAATTCATTTCGATTACAAAAATGAAGTGTTATTTAATTGAACTTCTGTAAGTAAATAAAAGTGAATCCAAAATAAATACTGAAAAGATGCGTTATACGAGTCCACAAATTATCCGTATCGTTGAAGTGCTCTTTGGTAAACCACATTTTTTGGTTTTTGGTTTGACGTTAACACAAACAAAGCGGATGGTTTCCAAACTCGTGAACACGCAACATAAAACTGCCCATGTGAAAAACAATGACTTTCTCAATTAATCCCGCAAACACTAAGCGATTGGCCATGCGACTTGTTAATTGTCATTGCGAACGCAAGGCGAACTGGAAATTGCAATTTTCACCTGCGTACTTTCCGTACCGTTGCATAGTCGCGGTGGATTCAAATTACGCAATATCATAATAACTGTACCAACTTTAAGTTTCAAATTATGTGTTAACTCCGGGTAACTCCGGGTAAAAACTCCGTTAACCAAACATAATTCTGATAATTCTCACTAATACTTGGGAAAACAATTTCAATAAGAGCTAATTGAGAGTCTACAAATCGGCAAAAGTCGTTAGTAAGAGTAATTAATCCAGATGTCGCATCAACTGGGACTTTTCCATTTTCAACAGCTAACAATTGTTTGGAAAATTGTGCAGCACTTTGATCATTTTGAAGTTGAACTCTCTATTAGTAGTTAGCGATAGTGTTTATACGTTATTCCATAAAGGTGATGCCTTCAGGCAAGCATTCAATTAATCTGCAGGCGTTCCACGGGTAATTACTGGCAACTTCTGCCTGAAATCGCCTGCCAACAATATCATCAAGCATCAAAAGATGTTGTTATTTCGCCGAAGATCCTTGAGTGTGAAGTTAAGTGCTTCAAGTAATTTCATTAGTGACATTGTGCACTCATCCCAAACAATGAGCTTGCATGCATCAACAATTTTCCCATTGCACTGGATCGGGAAATATTGCATGTTGGAGTATCAATTGAAAAAAAAGTCCGACGCGTCATACAGTGTGACCGCATATCGCGGAAATACCTTCTATTGAAGTCGATAAGAATTGCGCCGATGAATTTGCGTTAAATGAGGAACGCTGACAGTGAAACGATGGATACATTTTGATGCATTTTACCTCGCGTGCCGAAACTAATACAAAGAAACGCAAGTTTCGGAACGCGACACTAAACTCCTCCAACTATGTATTCTGTGCTCCAACGCACACACGCACATTGTTTTGTTAGATATGATCTTTGACGTTAGGAACATAGCAAGCTCAAATTGACTACGTTTTAGTTACAAATCATTTGTATGGGAAAAAGAAAAGGGTTATTTTTAGGATTTTTCCAGCAATAATTATAATTTTCCTCGCCGTAAAAACCATCCTTGAACTTCAACGAACATTTAAAAAAAAGATTTGGCCAAATCGGTCCAGCCGTTCACACGTGATGCCATGACAACGGAAAACGGGCTTCATTTAAATATATATATAGATTATTTGAGATCAGGTTATGATTATTATCATGTAGCCATAAGTTGCGTTTATTAAATATGAAAAGGAATCAATTGGTCTATCGTTTGTGGTTAAAATAAGCAGTTTAATGTTTGGGGATAAGTTGAACTTGTAATAATGAGCTATTTAATTATAAATTGTGTGATATCATCGAGCTCATATAAACCGACAGGTATTTCTATTACTTTATTCATGTCTATTCTCTTTCTAAGTCAAGGGTCGTGTTTCTTTTGCGCTCGCGATTTTTTAGTCTTAAACCGACGGAATTTTATTCAAGCCATCTATTTTGAATTTAATGAAGTTCCCGTTCAGTTCATGTAGCTTTTCTGTCTTATGTATTAACTGTATTTAATTCCAATTTTGTGCTGCCTTTGTTTGTTTTGTATCTTTATGCATTTATTTTTGTGATTCTTTTGTTTAGCCGTTGATTGCGCCGACGAGACAGCAGCTATCCTATCTGAAGCTTACTCCCACGCTCTCCCGCTCACTGCACGCAGCTGCTCTCTTGCCCTCTCTCTCTCCCCACCACTCTTTACTTATCAAAAATACAATAGTAATTAGCTAGAATGTCCTGCGAAACGGTATGTTTTATTAAACATTGCATGAAGCTAATTGCTTTTGGCGATCTTACGATCGTCTGTTGGCGATCATATGTCGAAGAAAATTAGTTTGCGCTACTGCTGCGAGACTTGTCGTGATGTTGAAAGGGAATGAGGACTGATATCGGGGTCGAAAAAAGATTCGGAATGTGCCGCGGAAGGGGGTGTGCCCCCAATAAGTCCGTGCTGTCCGCCGAGGGGTCACAATCAACGACCCCGCAGAACCCATTCCCAAAAACCTCCCAGGGTGGCAGGTCCAGACTACGGGACCAATAGGTAACATATACAATTAGTCTGTGTTGCCAAACTCCCGAATATTTGTTTCGCGGATTTCCTGATAAAATATCTGAAGATGTTATTGCCTATATTCAAGACAAGACAAAAACCGAAAAATCAAAAATAAAGGTGGAAAAATTAAAATTTGTTTATGCTTGGGATATTTTATCTTCTTAAAATAAATGTACCTAAAGATTTCTTTAACGCGATATGCTCTGATATTGTTTGGTAAAAGTATGTTGTTGTTAAGGAGTTCGAAGCAAAGAATAAGAGAAGGCGGCCTTTAAAAATAGGCCAGACCAGACCATTGTGCAAAAAAGTAACAAAATCTATCCTTATTTCCTATCATGCAAGAGGGTTAAGTAGTAAGCTCACTAATTTGTATTCTGATAGTCTTTCGTTTGTATCCCAGGTTATTGTGTTCACAGAAACGTGGTTAAGGCCGGAGATCCTTTATACAGTATCATAGCGGTGGAGTCCACACTCAAGTCGGAATTATTATATTTTTGGGAATACAACGATATTCCTCTTTGTAAAGCTATCTGTTAAAGGAAGTTCATTTATATTACATATTCTTACATTCCTCCGTTTTTCGAACTTCATAATTATTGGAACCATCTTTCCGCTATTCAGTCGCTCTCCAATAGACTTTCGGATAGAGACCATTTAATAGTTCTAGGTGATTTGAACATGTTGAAGCTACTTTGTCTGCTTCAAATAATCTTTTCACTACAGCACAGCATGGCATTATTAATGGCTTGTTCGACAATTCGCTTTCTTAAGTTCTTTAGATATCTTACTAGATCTCTGCTATATCTCTGACCCGGCAGGAGTGAGTTTCATCAAGGTTCCGCCACTGACACAGCCCGAAGATACATATTATCGACTTCCTTCATGGCCATGAATTCTTTTTCTAACTTCTGTGTTCCGTTATACTTTCTGTCAACCCAAACAAGCCTCATTAATTTAATAAAGAGTTTTTACTCGCGTCAAAAACACAAAGTTTTTATCTAAATTTAAACATACTGGTTCTCAATATGTCTTATCTCGCTATTTAGCGGCTTAGCTTAATTTTAAAAACTATACTAATATACTATACTAACTATTAAATAAAAAAAACTAAAACTATTATTAATTTAAAACTATCTAACTGTTTGCAGGGTACAGTAGTCGCAGGAGCCGAAACAGTCTTATAATAATGTCAGCACTAAACGTAAGACTATAACACATCCTTGCTCGCTTTCATTTAAAAATATGACAGAAGACAATGATCAGGCAATCGCCTATTCCTGGGCTCAGCTTTTTCAAACTTCCTATTCTTCTTCAGTCGATTCAAACCAGACCTACTCCTACGAAATGTCCAAACCTTACCTAATCTTCACTCCTCTTTTAAACGAAAATTCTCTTCTTTTGGATCTTCAACGTGTTAAGCCAGTTTATGCACTTAATACCAGGCTGTGTGCGTAGGTACTGTGACTAGGCCTTGTGCAATCCCCTTCTAAAATTGCTTATCTTATCCTTAGAAACCTCCCACATTCCCCTTAAAAAAGGCGACATAGGAGTGGGATGAATGCAGGAGAGTGGGAAAAAACACGAGTCTTCGAAGGATGCCTAAGCGCGATCCCCAACTTAAAAAAGGGGATGAGTGTGGGGAAAACAAGGAAAAACAAATGATTTCGTCAAATGTCCCTCAATTTAAAAAAGAAAAAGGGAACCCGTGTCAATTGTAAAGGATGAAAAAACTCAACACAGTTACATGCAGGTGCACTTACTGACACGCTTCAAAGAGGCATAGCGATCAACATCAATATAATCATGTTCAAATAAAAATTAAATAAATCTGATCCTGAGAAAAAAAACAAGATGCATCATGTCTCAGCTCAACGGAAAGGAAAAGACGTGGAGGTCTCACATATAGATTTTCTTTCACTATCGTCTCTCATACGGCCTCAAAAATTAATTTTGAGCTATTTGCTAAGTACATGCTGCTAAAAGGGCATGATACTTAATTGAATATTAAATCGTTCCAGAGTAAGGTCAGTCTGGTTACGATTGGAACTAACTTACAAGAAGTGTATGATTCTCATTCGATTGCCATTAAAACAAGAATGGAAGAGTTCCAGTAGAAGGATAGCGGATGGACATTAACTCGCATATTAAGGATGGAGTTAAATATACTACAATGTGTTCCTTTAAGTGGGTCAGCAAAAAATATTTCTGGGTAAGTAAAAATATAAATTGACTATAGACTATTTTAATTTCTTTAATTACAGTCTGCTATCTTCTTAATTGGAAAAGAAAATTTTTGCAAATTTTTGCGACATGCGGAAAGATGCTGGAATATGGTGACTGAGCGACCCAAACAAGGAGAAACGGAGCTAAAGTTCTCCACCCACTTTTGTAGATCTTTTAACGTCCGATTTGCCCGAGATTTATCAGAACCACTTAAAAATTGTGGTTCCTTTACAAATTAGTACTCAAGACAATTTCGATTTTGGTGAGCCTCTTAATTGTAACATTTGCAAGGGGATTTTAGGTAACGATAGAGTAAGAGACCATTGTCATTTTACAGGAAAAATTCTAGGTGATGCACATAATAAGTGCAATCTTAAATTTAAGACAGGAAATTTTATCCCACAATTTTTCTAAATATGATTCCCACTTATTTGTGCAAGATCTCGGGGAGATTGAGGGTGAAATAAAAGTAATTCCCTTAAATAAGGAATTAAATATTTCAATATCAAAATATATCCCTCTTGGAGAAAATAAGTTAGAAATAAGATTTCTAGAAACTTTCCGAATCATGCCCTCTAGCCTTGACTCACTTGCAGCTAATTTAAATGATTTTAAAGTATTAAGCAAACAATTTTCCAGCTCAACAGATTTCGCTTTACTTCGTAGGAAAGGAGTTTTCCTCTATGAATATTTAGATTCTGAGGAAAAACTAATTGAAACTTGTCTCCCACCAAGACGCAAGTTTTATAGTAAATTGACAGATTCTGAATGTTCAGAAGTGGATTACTTCCACGCATGTCAGGTGTGGTCACATTTCAAGTGTCAATCACTTAACGACTACTTGGAATTATAACTGAAAACTAATGTTTTATTGCTAACAGACGTGTTCCAAAATTTTAGAACAATTTGTTCAAACAATTATGGGCTTGATCCTGCTCATTATTATACATCCCCAAGTTTGTCATGGGATGCCATGCTAAAAACTACAGAGATTTCTCTCGAATTACTCACAGATATTGACATGATTATATATATTCATAGTGCAATTCGAGGGGGATTAGTAAAAGGAGTCATAGGCATACAAAGGCAAACCACAGATATCTTAAAGATTTTGATCCGACTAAGGAATCTGAATATTTTATGTATGTGGATGCTAATAATTTTTATGGATGGGCAATGTCTCAATCCTTACCTTTTAGTAATTTTAAATGGCTAGAACAGAGTCAAATAAATTCTTTTAATATTGAAAGTATTTCAGAAGATAGCGAGTATTGATATATTCTTGAGGTTGACTTGGTTTATCCATACTCGCTTCATGACTTACACAATGACCTACCCTTTTGTCCAGCCAACAAACTGCCCTCGATAAATTCCAAAGTACCGTTTGGGTAATAGCTGATCTTCGAGATAAGGAGAAATATATCATACACTACACAACAACTAATCAGTGTATGATGTATGGACTGAAACTGAAAAAGATTTACTCCATCTTAGAGTTTAAACAGGAACCCTGGGTTAAAAAATATATTGACTTGGACACTAAGCACACACTAGGGCTAAAAGCACTTTCGAAAAAGATTTTTTTAATTATTAAATATTATCTTTGGAAAATCTCTTGAGGACAGTTCTGTACGCTTAGTGACAGAATGGGAAGCTCCACCTGTCGGTTCTTAGGGCGGACGTCCGAGATTATGTGCCAGGGAGTTAATTTCTAGATCCAATTTTCCTAGTATTTATAAATTTAGTGAAAATCTATTTGTCATTCAAATGAATAGATTACGAAATGTTTGCGATAAACCAATTTACATAGGTTTTGTAGTATTGGAATTATCAAAATGGAAAATGCACTATTTTCACTATGGTTATATGAAACCTAAATATATTGAAGCTATAAAACTAAAATACATGGACACGGATTCATTTATTTACTCGATAAAAACAGAGGATTTATATAATGACATTCGTGAAGATGTAGATTTAAATTTCGATGCATCTGACTATATATTTAAGCAGTGTAATAAGAAACGCTTAGGGTTTCTCAAAGATGAACTGCAGGTTAGGTCAATGTCTGAGTTTGTTGGTCTTCGTTCTAAATTGTAAGCATCCCAAAATGTAGGTAGTCAACCAGACGAATGTGTGAAAAAAAATAAGGGAGTAAAACGAAGTTGTCTGGAGATAATTACATTTGAGGCCTATAAAAATTGTTTATTTACAGGACTGCAATATAGTGATAGCATGTACATGTTTAGGTCTAGAGGGCATAAAATAAAATACAGTAAATATATAAGTATAAGTACAAATACAAATAAGTACAGTAAAAATGACCAAAGTAACATTAGATAATAAGGATGATAAAAGAAAAATGTCTGAAGATGGAGTTTCTACACTCGCAATAGGTGATTATAAAACCTTAGTACACGAAATTGAGGTTTCTATGCAGAATATAGAAACTCAATCAAGAGTTTGGCGGAGCCAAATTAGTCATACTTTTACTTTTTTTAGTCGTACTTTTAACTCCTACTTTGACTGCTGTTCAGTGTAACACTCCATTTAACATCAGTGGGTCATATGACCGCTTACAACACATGGTTAGTACTGTCACCAGCGCTATAGCCAACTCCAACAACGAATTCAGTTTGGAGTGAACTTCGGACTGAGCCGAAACTTTTATATCCTAGCATAATACGCCAATTAAGTCCAATAGTTCATATATAAGCTCTATGATTTAGTAGTCCGATTTATGTACATGAAATTTACTGTCATTCATATATTAAGTTTCATTTCTTTACCTAACAATGCGATAATATGAAATTTCGGCTCGATCGTTCCTATGGCATTCATATGACATAGTAGTAAGATTTAAATAAAATTTTTAATTTGCTGTTCATTTTCGTTCCTATGCCACCTATGTATATAATATTATAATGAGATTGTTAAGTGTCCAATTCAGCCGCCTGTCAAGGCCTAACCCTAGGAATTTAGCGGTATCGCCGAAGGAGAAACTACAGCTGTTCAAAGTTGGAGGTCTTATTTTGGGCTGTCAGCATTCTGCATGTGAGTACTTTATGGATTAGCTCCACTATTTGCTTATCGAATCCCAGAGATGTAAGAAACTCTTTGCTGAATGCATTTTCGATATCTAGAAGCGCTACTAGACAGTAATTTTACACCTCTAGAGTTTTTTCTATTTGATTTTCTACGGTGTGTAGCACTGGTTCGGTTGATTTACCTTTTGTTTACGCGTGCTGCGCTTCTGATATTTGGTCAATTTTGGTACTGAGATGGAGGCCGATTATTCCCTCAAGGCTCTTAAGAAAAAAGAATGTTAGGCTTATATGCCAGAAGTCCTAGGCTGAGCTTTTTCTGCTGTGGGAATAACTTTGGCGTTTCCCGCCAAACTTTCAGTATTTGATTTCTTCTATGTTTGTCAGTTTTTTGTTATAAATGTGGGAGTCTTAATCCCACAGATCTGAATTTTGGATAAGCTTAAAAATTGATTATCATCCGTTTGCGTCCCAGCCGATGAAAAAGTCAATTTAATCTTATCGCTCTCTTTGGTAAGTCCGCTGACTAGTTCGTCTCGGGATCTTCCCTCTTGAAGGCCATGTAATCAGGCAGCTATCTTATCGGAGCGGGTTTGATGTCCAGACTCACTGCCGTGAGATCCCTTTTTTTTTTTAGAATACAAGTAAGAATTTTACCTTGCTTGCCTTTATTCCTAGTCAAGCAACCTTTCCTCCGACCACTCAGGGCCGGACTAGGACTACGTCATCGCCGTTTCCAGCGTCGTTATCTGCAGAAGCGCCCCCTCTACCACTGTGACGTTGCCGTTACCGTCATTGCTAAGGTCGTCCATGCTTTCCACCGCGTGTAGTTCAGGCATTTGTGAGTTGTCGGTGAAATATTCATCCTCCGGATTTTATGTCCTCCACGTATGCGTTGCCGCCAGAATTTGTAGCCGAGCAGTCCGGTCGCTTTATTGTAATGCGTCACTAAGCGCACGCCACACTTTTAACACTGCCCAGGTACCAGGCATCGTCCACACATGCCGGACAGTCCTACAGCTCTGTGCCCTTTAGAAGAAACTCGCCCTCGACCTTCTTCCACATGTTCCTGTCGACCACCGCGATTAGTATGCGGTTTTGGGTAACCTCCGCAAAAGAGACCGATGGCTGGGTCTTATACCAGGTCCAGGCACCTGAGGAGCGCTGTCGCTTCTCCTGCTCCCCGATCTTCGGCTGACCTTTTTGGCCCATTTCACTTTATGCAGCCATTCGGCCTAGTGGTTTGGCTTTTAACTTATGTTGTAAGCACGTAGCGTCTTTGCGGCAGTCAAATTTTCCACATATTTGTACAGCTTTTTTTTTTTGTCTCGTGGCTTGATTGACAGCTTTGCTGCACCAGCCACAGAAGCTGGCGCCGACGCGCACCTCGGAGGCTTTACCTGCCGGCTGTAGTTCTCTCAACATCGCAAGCTTGGGATGGGGTCCTTTCGGTATGGCCCCGTGCTAGTACTTGCGTAGTTAGAGCCAACGCTTACTGGTCCTGCAGCAGCACGTCTTTTTTATATGCCTCTTGTCATTATTATTGTTGTTGCTTTTTTATGTTTATTATTAAGATCCCAGGAGTTGCTATAGTTGCTATAGTTAGAACCCGGGCCCTCAGCCAGGCTGACTCTCGGAAAGGTCAGAGTAGGTAGGATAGCTGTGTGGGAGAAGGAGAATGTAGAAAAAGTTACTAGAAGCGGCTGACGCAAAATAACTTTTGGTTGTCCAGCAACTTATTAGGGACTGCTTATTTGCAGTGTTGTCGGATTTCGTTCAATTATCAGCATTTCAAGATCCAGAAGTCGATCGAGAGCTCGATACCATTTCTTAACCTAAGAATTTTACTGGTTAATACCAAGTATGTTAATACACTACTCTTACGGACCTGTAAGCGGTTAGCAAGATACTCAGCTATGAAAATTGTTGGGGACCCATAGTCGAGTAGTGATTGGGTAAAAACATATTCATCCAATTTTTTGCGGACATTTTCGATTGACGTAGCCAAAAAGTTAAAGGGAGGAGGAAGATTCCCTTAGGGATTGGCAACGCTTAACTGTTTTCAGAGACTGTATATATATGCTGTTAAATATGATGCCAGCGGTTGTAAGCTCGACATTTTTTACTTTTTAGCAAAACGTTTCTAGAGGTTTTCTATTGCAGAAGAAACTTAAAATGAGCTAATAAAGCTTTAAAGGAAAGACACGCCATCAAATTATTGAATTTCTCGACAACAGGAATGCAGGCGTGGACCACAGAATCGAAAAGACTGATAGAATTTTAAAACTCCGAATATTTGCCGCTGAAATTCGGGTAATACCAAATTCGAAAGTCGAGCATGAATTGGGATTAAGTTTTGGATTTGTTTGCTGCCCTTTAGGCCGCTGCACTATGGTCCAAAGGTCGATTTTTTTGGCATAAACTCTGAAAATTGACTTACAGACCTCAAATTTTGCACACTATTTTTTCTTTTTAAGAAGAGTAAGGAAAATAAATTTTAAATAAATCTATGCGACCACGCCTTCTTTTGCCTCCTATACTAAATAATTCCTAGTATTATTCTTAAAAATTAAGATTTGACGCTGGATAACCGTGGCTACCTCGTTGGGGTCGAACGGTGAAATAGGCAAGCTCATTTGAACCGCTTGGGTCAGAGTTTCCTCAATTTCCGCCACTTGTTCCGGACTGGCAAGATCAAACGGATGGAACCGCTCTCTGCTTGCTCAAGGTCGGTCCGACACCAGTTTCCATTGCTGTCCACCAGTGGCGCCTTCCTAGCGCACCGCCTTTTAATGGACCGCGTGGTCTTCCACAGCGAGTGTGTAGCGTCGTTATCGGTGCCAGTATTGGCCAGCCTCTGGTCAAACCAAGCAGACCTGTGGTTCCTTAGGGCTCGTTGAAGTACTCCTTGCGCTCTGTTCCACTCTAATTTGTCCAGTGGGTGGCGAGACCTCATCAAGTGCGCCAGCGCCTCTTCTCCGCGATAAGCAGCAGGATCTCTCTGGTTAAAGGGATTCCATCTGCAGCAGTCCTCCGGGGAGGGTTACTTGTGGCCAATCTTGCTGCCAACTTAACTTCGGTAGTAAAGTGGTCAAGAGCGTCTTCTATTTCCTTCGCCGATGACAGCTCGGTGTGGGCCCGCAGTGACCGCTCAAGTTGTGCATGGAATACTGCAATGTTGGTCCGCCTGGTTATTATCCGCTCCACTTGAGGGTACACTGTCGCAGATGCATCAAGCGTTATAATTAGCGGTAGATGGTCGGAGCTGAGCTCAACAACCGATCGTATGCTAACATGGATGCCCAGTATTCCCTTTGTCACCGCAAAGTCGATGCAGCTTGGGGAGCCTCTGCTACCGAATGGAAACCTGGTGGGGCCACCAGTGGCAAGCGGATTGACATCCGCGCTCAAAACCAAATTGGCCAGTTCTCGTCCTCTCTGGTTGCACCTCGCCGCTCCCCAGAGCCAGTGGGATGCGTTCCAGTCGCCTGCCACGATGTACTTCGGGTTCTGCTGATCCAAAATGTCCGCATACTCTTCCGTGGTCCAGAGAAAGCTTGGCGGGCAGTATATCGCACCAATGTTGATTGTTCCCAGTTCCGTTTGTATGGCAGCTGGGGCCAGTTGCACCTTGCTGTTTTGGATCACCGGTAGCGGGAAGTGTACAATGCTGGACTTTATAAGTATCGCTGCTCCTCCCTTAGCGTGGCCATCGCTGGGTTCATTGGCGGTATAAGCATCAAAGCCATACACTTTTGGGGCACCTTCTCCTTTGCAGTGTGTCTCGTTCAGCAACAGGACGTCGATGCTGTGTCGCCGCACGAAGCATTCAAGCTCCTGCAGCTTGGTGGATACGCCGTTAGCGTTCCACACTAGGATGCGCAGTGGCATCATTTCTTACTGTTCTGCACATGGAGCGCAGTGAGCAAATTGAGTATTTGCCCCTGCTGCTGTGTCTGTTGCTGCTGCTGCTTCAGCATCATTACCATTAGCTCCATTTGCTTTTCTTGGAGCACCCGAAGGGAGTCAATGCTTGCATTCAGTGCCTGCAGAATGGCTTCAGTGCTGGTACTGCCTGCTAGTTGATGCTGCACTGCATCATAGCCCCTTACAGGCCGGCTTCTAAGATTTATCTCTTGATGTTGCTGTTTTGGTGACTGATTTTTAGGTTGCTGCGTGCTGCCTTTTAATATGTCGGCGTAGGAACCGCAAGATCCGGGCATGGGCGCGTGCTTGCCCGTGTTGAGTGCTCGTGGCTCCAATCGCTTCTTGGCTAAGCTTTTAGCCTCAACGCCACGCCTTGGCTTGGAGCGTTGCAAAAGCGCCTGATGTTTGGAGCATCCTGTGTAGTTGGCTGGGTGCTGCCCTCCGCAATGGCAGCAAGTGCAGGGCTCGCTACGTGGCCGACTGCAAGTGCTGGCCGGATGCTCGCCAGCACATTTTACGCAAACGTGAGCCTTCCGGCAGTATTTGGCCGTATGTCCAAAATCCTGGCACCTGTGACATTGGACAATGGCGTTGCGCTTACGGAGGGGTTCCACCATAACCCTCATGCGGCCCAGCGTCTTTACGGCCAGGATCTGCTTGTTATTTTCAGCGGCAGCAATGTTCAAAAAGAACATGTTGGCATGCTCTGTGGCAGGGGAACCATGCTCACCTCGTCGCTGGGGCGTGTGGACATTGAGCACCTTGTGTCCCAGCTTTGCCAGCTCATCCTTGATCAGGGTATGTAGGGTGCTGTGGTGTAAACCCTTTACGCATACCCTGTAGGGCTTGTCTTCTTTCAGTTGGTAGCAATGAAACTGGCATTGCTCCCCCTCTAGCAAACTTACAATGCTTCGGAACGTGTTGGCGTCAGCTGCGTAAAGCCGCATAACGCCACCCATAGAGGCTCTAGCTTCTACTTTGTCCGTATCAGCCACTTTGCTGATAGCCTCCATTAACAAATTAATGTTCTCGATGCCCTCCAACACGATTGGCGGTGGCTTTGACTGCTTAACGCCTTGGCCTGCCTCTAAGGTAGCCGAGCGCTTGGCGGCAAGAATAGCTGCTTGTTGGCTGGTGCTGGGCTGGTCATCCGGGTCGCCACCATCCATGGTCTCGTGATCCATTTCATCTGCATGTTCGGCAAGCAGATTGAAGCGGTTAGAGCAGCCATTGAAGCTCATTATTGGAGGATAATCCTTGTTGAAGTTGGATTTTTTCCTCTCGGTAGGGGGAGATGCGTACGGGCTAATCTTACGCTTGACGTTTTGGAAGCGCTGAGATTTTTGGCTGGGATTGCTAGTCAGGCCGACGCCTTCATGGGCAATCGAGGAAGCTGCAGCTTCCAGAGTCGGTGCTGTCGATGCTGTCGCTTCTGATTCGTCCTCTGAGCTCATCAGCCCTGTGCTCGGCTGATTTACGGCATCTCTCAGGGCGTCGCCGAGTAATTTCTTATACGCCGCTGTAGCTTGGTTTGTGTTCCTTTCCGGCTGCATTTTATTATTCATCCTAGGCGTATGGCGGTGGATCAAAGCTTTTGTGAGAAAGCTTTATGTCAGCACATGTGTTTTGCTGCACTTGTCGGCTCCGACCACCTGAGCAGCGGAGCCAATCTTTGGGTTTACCTTAACTTAAATACTCAAGGAAGTACACTGGCACTATTCTAACACTCAGCAGTGATAAAGGGTGGCACAATGCACTGTTTGCGCCACTATCGTGGTCTTGTCTTTGGGTGTTAGCAGGAAAAATTTAAATTTTACTGCGAACAAGTTTCACATGCGTGCGCTTGCGCAGAAGGCCACGTCAGCTCTAATTAAATTTCTATTTTATTAAAATGATCAACAATAACTCTATATTCGTAGTGATGGAAGAAAGAACGTAATCCTGCGAACTTCGTTGGGCACATCCATTGAGCTCTAAATTGAGCCGCTTTTGGATGCTATACACCGCAACGCCTTGGTCCGTACTCTTTGCTCCGAGAGATCTATTATTATTGGGACTCCGCCGCCGC
>VNJM01000339.1:0-13160 GCA_008042475.1 Drosophila kanapiae | reverse complement strand
ACCCCCCCCCCCCCCCCCATTGTTCCAAGCGACAGTGCTAAAATTAAAATGGTTAATGTAGTGTAGAGCTACACTACCACTCGTATTCCGCAGTTGGGATTGTTATATCAATCCAACATTGGTACAAGGAACACATTATATATGGAATGTTAAGCTGTCGGCAAATAGAGAACGTCCACGTTTCGCTGTCATTAAATGGACAAGTAGTCACAAAAAATTTAATAAAATGCCAAAGTATGTCTCAATTCTGAAGTATATCCCTATAAGGATTTAAATAGACGATCACGGAGCCAAGAAAATGATGAGCCTTAAAAACAACGACACCAATACAACCCCCATTACAATCAAACAACTTGTAATCGGAATAAATAGTTTCATGAAAATGAAACAAAGATCAACTTTTCCCGAACACAAGCAATATCTGGAGGAGCGTAATGTGTGCATATGTTTATATTCTTATATTAAGCATTCACTGTACTCAAGTAAGAATTACTAATACGCTGCGGCACTTCGTTGCAGTATGCACACCATCAGGTAAATGTAATGCGATCGGTCACTTATGCACATACAGCATAAGTGCATGGTCAGGGTTCCCACGCTACCGCATAAGCTCACTGCGCATTGCCCTCCTACTAATACATATAAGATATACATAGCCCGTTGCTGCCGACTGCGGGCAGCGCAGCTATAAAACTTAGCTTTCATTAGGTCTTAAGAACAAATGTAATAACACTTAAGAATCTACTGCAAAGGCGGCACATCAGCCGCTCCGTTCAAATAAAAAACACTTTAAAAAGAAATTAAAGTTTAAAGAAATCATTCAACATTTCATGGCGACCGTGGCATGAGTGAAATAGTAATGTGAAAAACGGAAAAGAAAAAAAAAAAATGAACAAGATAATAAAGACGATGAAAAATTAAAAAAAAACTAAAAACGAAAAATCAATTTGCTAGAACATTCACATAAGCCAGCTAACAGCTACAGCCGAAGCAAAAGTAACAGCTAGAGAAGAATCAACAAGATCGATCCACCACCCATCAGGAGTCTGAGTCGGATTGCTACTAAACATATACCGAAACATTACCTGTGTGATGACCAGCACCGGTACCGCCTGAGCCCATAGGCCCCGGGTTGCAAGTGAACATATACCGAAACTATACCTGGGCGAGGACCGGCACCGGTACCGCCTGAGCCCATAGGCCCCGGACACCAGCAGCAGTTCTGCAAGTGTGGGAGCACCCAACCCCTGCACCGCCGGTGGAGCATCGTCTCAAGTGACTGGAGCGTGCAGCTGAAAATAAATATTTTTTTTCTCTCTCTTTATGTATCTTTGTACTGCGATGCAAATTAATATTTAGACAAATTGTACAAACCAGGCAGTTTCTAGCTGCGGGTTTTCTTTTTTTTTTCACTAGGTAGGTATACCTGTAACACGTATATATTCATATATATATATATTTATATACGTAAAATATATCAGCCATTGGGCCATTGGAAAATCCCATTCATTCATACATATAATTATTAACTACCCAGAATTTAGAATGCGTGCATTAACCATTCTTCATTGTCATAAAACCTTCATTCCCAATACTGAATTTGAATATGACTATATGGAAAAATACAATACAGTCCTTTGTTTTCTTGCAATAAAAAAAACTAAGGGTTTAATCCTAAATACTTTGCCATACGTCAAGCAAGAATAAATTAAATGTCTAATGAAATTAAGATAAAAAAAAAAGGAGAGGAGGACAGAAAAACTTCCTCAACCTTAAAATAAAAGAATTGAACAGGCAGTTATATGCTGCAGGAATAACCCCAATACCCTGGGAGAGAAATGCAAAAATTAGCGAAGAATTAGAAAATACATATAGAGAACTAGAAGCTTTTAAAAATAAGCAGAATTTAAAAGAAGCCAAGAAACCAAAGTGCCCAGAAGATTGCAAGGGGCCATTGGAAAACCCAAGCTGCAAGTATACATGTGTAAAAATTAGATAGAATTAATAAAAAAAAAATTTAAATAAACTAATAATTAAAATTGTTCAATTTTTTCAAAAAAAAAATTTTTTTAATATCCTTTATGAACCAACATGAATGGCAAATTAAAAATAAACTCAAATATACGCCAGAGGTAATAAATATACATTCCAGTTTAAAAGAACTTGGAAAAACATCCAAAATGGGTCTAGCAGACACCAAAGTAGTCGATTCAACGGCAAACGTCGTAAATAAAATAGAATCGGAAAAAGTAGATACGGATGTGATAATAATATTAAACATTTCAGGAGTCCTTAAAATATTTTAATAAGAGGATAGCTATTACACCACTGGCTTCCAATGTACATGGACAACATTTCTCATCTTGTTGCTGGGCCCGTATTGATGTCGATATAGGAGTGGATACATGTGCCTGTCATTTCTGTACAGTGCGCTCACACAAATCTTTAAAAACTATTAAAATGTATGTTATCTGCGGGACGCAGATCTTTGAAGGGGAAGGAGTTAACAGTGCAGTTACCTCCCCTGCCCCCATCACCCCCACGATGAGCTAAACTGCACACGGAATGGAACGAGAAGAAGTCGGCACTTAATACCGATCATGTTCAGGAAAACATGTCCTTGACACATCGGAATGTGGAAGGACTTAACTTGTATGTTAATTTAGAACATCGTTTTTGAAGATGGTACATGAACAATAACATTTTATTATATACTCAAAAAATAAAATATATACATTATTTGTATTGGGAAATGGTATTGAGATTTCTTTTACAGATTAATTTAATTGAAATTGTAGGTTTAAATTGGATTGCTTTATATATAAGCAATCGTTTATCTTTTGTTTTGTTTTCTTTTTGAAGGTGAGTGCCACCAGCCCTTTAGTATTTAAAATGTATTATTTTTGTCGCATATCACTTATTTCATTCCAATGCAAAAGTTTCAATGTCATAGAAAAGAGTTTGTTATTATGCACGTTTTGGCTACTAGCATTAGTTACTAACATTAATTTTCTGCGGAATAAGCCTTTGAATCAGAAAAAGCTGGCTGATCATACGTGCCTAAAGGACTTCTAGAGCGAGTTGCAAGAAATCAAATTTCAATTAAATTAAATTTAATATTAGTAAGGTAGGTTTGAAGAAGCCTTATTGCACATGGAGAAAAATTACACAGCTTGGTACCGAGAATCTCAGAGTGAATAGAGTGAAAAGCTTTGCTGAAGTCATGAAGAGGTATCAATAATTGGTCGAAAATCGTTTATAGCTTTGGGCATCAGGAGTATCTCCGCAATTTTCAAACCTTGGTGATCGTAGATGTGGCTAAGAGCGTAGATATGGGAAATATGGTACATTATGGCTAGTTATGGTTAGTTATGGTTGGCAAGTTGAGCAGTAGTTTCTCTAACTACAATACCCTTCGTGCGGCACTGAAACTTAGCTGCCATCATATATTTGTAGTTTGGATATAGATAGCTTAATGAATTTTTATCAATTGCTGTTTATTATGCGAATTTTACATTTTCAATTGATTACTCATTTCAGTTGGGTATAAAGGCGTGTTGATTGTTTCATTTAGCATATGTATATGCTACGGCACACTTGCATTTGCAACCTTAGAATTTTATAAATTTTATAAGTTTTTAATTATAAATTATTATTAGTAAATTATAATTTATAAATTTATCTTTTTAATAGTAGGTTAAAGTTGATTTAAAATCAAATCATATACAACTGTTATTTGTTGATTGCTGTTAAGCTAAAATATTTACTTTCTAAGTATATTTAGCTTACTTTGATTGCTCACGATTAAATTTGTTTCAGAAAAATTTTTTTTCAAACGTTTTATGCTAGTTTTCTTCAAACAGAGTATTTCTTTTACAATTTCTTGGACTTTGATGCACATGCTTCTTAGGGTTAGGTGTTAGTAGGCGCGATAAGAGAAAGTATAGGTAAAGTTTGCGAGGAAATTAACTACTGACGTGCTGCCTGAATTTTTGGTTGCATACGTAGTAAGTTAGTTAGGATTAAAGTTTTTAGTTTGGGAAGGCTGTCTACGTTTAAGATTATTGGGTACATATCATAATAATTAGCGCACAAAACTCTAAAGGGTTCATGCACTTCTTCCGATGATCTACAGTGGCGCAAAACTTCAGGTAAAAAGGATCTAGTATTTCTACTCGGTACGTGGAAATTTAGCTGATCTATCAGTTCAGAAGTCTTCACGTCACCACGATTTAAATTATGAACCTAGCATGGTTCTACAGTTGGCTAAGTATGGTAGGTTTATTAGAAAAAGTCTACTAGTATAAGAGGGTAACCTTCGGCCTGAATCCCAGTTAAAGTTGCGTAGAGCGAGAAGTAAAAAGTTCTTTTGAACTGATTCGATGCGTTTTCTGTGGACATCATATTGTGGATTCCAAACGCACGAGCCATACTCCAAGATAGGACAAACTAATGAAGTACATAAAGTTTTTGTTACATAAGGGTCATCGAATTCCTTCGACCACCGCTTAATAAATCCAAGCACACCCCTGGCATTATTCACCATACACGAAAAAAGATCTATAAAGTCGACTTTAGGTTCCAGGCGGACGCCCAAATCATCAACCAGGGTGATTCTTTCCAAAGAGCAGCCGTTTAGCAAATAATTCGCAAGCATGGGAGTAACACGTGAGAATGTCATTAGCTTGCACTTAGAGCCATTTAAATTTAATAAATCAACATGCCACCATGTTTAAAAGTTATTCAGTTCTGATTGTAAATCAGACTGGCAAGAGCTGTCTTTATACTGCACACAAAACTTAACGTCATCTGCGTACATGCGCACTCTAAAGTTAGCCAAAACTTTGGGTGGCTCTGCATATTTGTCTATGCTTATAATGCTTAAGAATATGAAATTAATATAAAGGTAATATTTTAACATCAAAATCTTAGTTTTACGCCAAAAACAAATCGAACATGTTGCAGTGTCACGAAAGTAGTAAATCCAAGGGAGAGAAACAAATGTAATAATCATTATGTAAGTTTTTTTTCTTATTTTTATTGTTTTAATTAACAATAAATGTGAAATTTTTAATTTAAAACTTTTTATAATAACGGTGTCTCGTATATTTAACATTGGAAACTATTATCTCTACTAATAGTCTATATTTTAGACACTGATAAGTTCTAAAAGGAAACCCCTCAGTATTAATGTACGTTTACGATAGTCAATGTGTGGTGTGGTCCATTCTTCTTTTTCACCAAAAATTTAGGACTTGCATACGGAAGGAAACTAGGTCGAATAATTTTAAATTTCAATAATTCAGTTATCCTGTCTCTTGCCATTTGTTTTTCAGTCGATTTGATCGATTGTTTTCATTACCAACGACGCCAGTATCAAAGTTCAACGATTTATTTTTGGTAAATCGTACAAAATCTCCAGTTATTTTCTAACGTATTAATTTTTTTCAATTTATGAGGGTGGGCAATCGTAAAAACCATTTTATTACAATAAAAAAAGTTTCTGTAGCTTTAAAATTTTAAAAATAAAAATGTTTGAAACCCAGTTCTTTAAGCTAGTTCTTTCTCACACCAATGTGTCATCACACTCTTTGGCTCAGTCATAATGCACTGATTGCATTTTTTCCATAGCAGATCCAGATTTCGTTGTATTACTTGGTCACATCGGTAGTCTGTGTACAAGCACATTTAAAACAGTAATATCAACTGCTCCATCATAATACCATAATATCATTTTGCGCCATTTTCTGGTTGTGAACGTCACTACTTTAACTGCCTGTTATATATGTCCAAATTCTAATTTTCTGTTTCCGTTTATTTCAGAATGTTATCTGTGAAATGAAGCAAAAATATGCTAATCAACGTAGTGCATGTGCAAACACCAATCCTATTTCTGTCCTCGAGCGTCCTGCATCGTGCCCATCAGATGTGGGTGATGACCTCGCCTTTTTTACAGGGGCGACGTTAGACCACATCATGAATGAGTTATGCAAACAGGCAAATTGTTTTAACGATATGAATCAGAAAAAAAGTTCAGGTGACCCATATATTAATTCAATAGAGGACTGCATGAGAGAGTTGGGCCGTCTTAGACAGACACTTCAAGAAAAAGATGATCAACTGGACAATCTTATTGGAGAAAATGAGTGCCTGTGCGATACTGTCGAAAAAAAAACTAGTGAAGCCCTGGAGTCTGAAAACAATTGCAACATGCAATTAATTTGCATGAGAGATTTGTTAAAACAAAAGGATCAACAATTGGTAGACCTTATCGATGAGAATGACTGTCTATGCGAAGCAGCTGAGCTTGGCAAAAAAAAACTTGATGACTTGGAATACCAAGTCCAGAAACTAGACGAGAGTACTAGGTACATGGAGCAAGGTATTAACAAAAGCATTGATCTCATTCAAGACATCGGAAACATAGCACATGAAAATGACAGGCTGAAGGGGCAGGTGATCCACCTCAAGGATAGTGAAGCCCAGCAACTTCACAATGAAGTGCAGAAACTAGATGATGGTAATAAGTACATGGAACAAGGAATTGCAAAGAGCATCGGAATAATTAAAGATATCGGAGACGCCGCGCATGAAAACGATAGGTTGAAGGGAGAGGTAAGCAATCTTAGGGACAGTGAGGTCCGGAAAATTGTTGACGATATTTCGAAGCAACTTCAGGAGTGCCGGGAGCAGTCGCAATACCTAGCGGATAAAAATAAAGCGCTGGGAGATGCTTTGCAGTTATTAGGAGGAAATCCAAGAGATATAGAAGAACAAATTAAACAAATTTCTGGAACTGGATCTTCTCCAAGTGGCCAAACTGTTTCTAAGCTTGATGAAATACAAGGAGTAACAACCAGAACTAGTACGGAGCAAAATGGCTCTGGAATAGAAACGCGACATAGTCCAGGTGCGGGACAAGAACTAAGCGCTTCACAAGTGGTTAAAACTAGAGCGGAACCACTCGTCGGCGCCGGGGTAGAGCGAACCGTTGAAGCGACTTCATTACCAGCCTCCGGAGACTCCGCAAGACGAATCGGCGAAGTATCGGCTGTTCCAGATGCAGGAGGACCAACCGCAGGAGGAACAGCCGTCGGAAAACCAGCCGCCGGTGGATCAGCAGCCGGGGGACGAACAGCCGGTGGTCCAGCAGCCGTTGGACCAGTATCCGGTGGACCAGCAGCCGGTGGTCCAGCAGGCGGTGGACCAGGCACTAAGGGACAAGCCAATGGAGGACAAGCCCCTGCAGAATCAGCCGAAAGAGGACCAGCCGCTTCAGCTCCAACCTTTGCTGGACAACCCTCTGGAGGACCAGCCACTGGAGGACCAGCCACTAGAGGACCAGCCACTGGAGGACCAGCCACTGGAGGACCAGCTACTGGAGGACCAGCTGCTGGAGGACCATCCGCTGAAGTACCAGCCACTGGAGGACCAGCCGCTGGAGGACCAGCCGCTGGAGGACCAGCCGCTGGAGGACCAGCCGCTGGAGGACCAGCCGCTGGAGGACCAGCCGCTGGAGGACCAACCGCTAGAGGACCAGCCGCTGGAGAACAATCCGCTGGAGAGGCACTCCCTGGAGGTCAAGCTTCTGATACCGCGGCTGGACGAGCCGCTACGGGGCCAACCCCTAAATCCGCTTCCGGGCCAGCTCCCGGAGGCGCTGCTGGTTCATCCACCGGTACTGCTACGAGAGCCGCAGGGGATACGTCTGGTACTGTCTACGGAGGCGCGGCAGAACCAGCTGGCAATACAGATGGAACTGGGAAAGGTATAGCAGGACCCTCTGGAAAGGATCTGGGTCCCAGTGCAGTTCAAAAAAATAACCCGCCTACCAGCGGACAAGGAGCTGTGGCTGTATCTCAACAGGGAGCCGGACCTGAATACGGGGTAGTTCCTAAGTCCGGACCACCATCAAAATCTGGAATGCGACCTGTGGTAGGGTCTGGACTTGCCCCCGGAGCTGCTGGAAAATTAACTGGTCCTAATACAGGGGCAGAAAAAAATTATAATTCAGGAAATGCTTCCAATTCATTAATACTTCATAAATCTCGAGCCTCGCAGGCAGGATTAGGAAGAGAAAGAGAATATGGAAAAAAGCCTTCTAAGTTAGGCCAATCTATCAAGGTTGTGAAGTCTGAAAGAAGAGATTCCAACTCTAAGGGGGAAACGAGCGGAACCACAGCTTTCAGCACTCGTAGTAGCCGTGAAAGTAGCAGGCATTCCAAATATGGAAAACATGGAAATAAGGGGATGCAAGCCTCGTCGCGTTGCAGGGCTGACGGACAATTCGACGACTTTGTACGACATACTGTACAATCGCTTTCGTCTGGCGAAATCGATGGATGTGGATTGGAAAGAGAGCTTCGTAAGATCCTCGACATGTTTGTCGACGAGTGTGGGTTCTGCTTTTGCAAGTGTAATATTCCGAAAAGTCGATTCTATGCTATCTGCCATAAGCTATACCATCACGGCTTGCACACGTTGGAATTTAAAGAGTTGATTTATATGCATAAACGCATATATGCCGCTGCCGAAAATATCCTTCCCGGTTGTCTATTCAATATGATAGTCAAGGAAATGACTGGGATCAGCTGCGTTCCCACTCTATTGCCTTCCTACGATTCGTGTCCCTCGCCTGTGCCAACAGCGCAAAAGTGCTGCAGATGTAAGAACATTATGTGCTGTGACGCTAATGAAGAAAAGCTAATGCGGAAAGGTGAGTATTTAAATACAGTCCATCTGCCTTGTTTTTTTATTTAATTATTATTTTCCAGTGATGCGCTTAGAAAGCGACATTGAGAACGCTAAGATGTGTCTCCAGAATTTGAAGAGCATCCCATCAAAACTCTCTATCCCAAGGTGTCGATTAGATATTGGCGATTCATCTGTTAGGTATTTTAGCTGACTACATATTTATATATTTAATATTCGAATCCTTCTCTTTTATTTATCCAGGAATTTGGCAATGGAAGTGGTACCGAAACAATCGTTTAATTAGATTTAAGCTCTATTGATGAATAATGAGGAATCCGAGTAACCAATTTTAATACGAATATTTTATTTACCTTTTTGGTTTATATTTTTAATTTAAAAGTGATGGTTAGCATATTTAGCATATTTTGCATTGCATAAAATCTGTTTTGATTTTAAAAAGGGAACCCAATAATGACAATCACAATATTTAAAGTTTTGCATTGCCTATTACCAGCCAGCTGTGGCTTAAACCAATATGTAATTGTAAAACCGGAAATAGTTACATAGGGTGTTAAATATAATATGGGATCACGCCATGCCCCTATTGAAAAGTCTGTATTTTCAATTTCGACATTGTATTTATCGCAACATGTGTGCACCGACTTGCATATTTAATGCGTTTGTCATGATAGATGGCAGAAAAAATAGTTACTACTTTTATCTTAAAAATACTACTTATGCTGCCACATCAAAGAAATCAGCTGTGAGAGACTTTTTGTTGTTGCTAAATTAAATACGCTGTATTGGAATTTCTTTCGTCCTATGATGTAACAGCATTGCCACTTATTTATAATCGTAAATTTGTATATTATTGTCGAACTTAAACTCTTTTATATATTTTCCAAGGTGGTGTCATAACATATACATATTAGATAGACTGATAGAATATATCATCTAATTTTCAGATTTTTTTGACTTCGAATCATGATAAAATTAAAAGTAACTAAAATTAATCTATATTCAAATCACAAAAAAGCTATGAAAAAATAATAATGTCACGACGAAAAAATCTAAAACCATTACCAATTTAATAATCGAATTAATGCGAATAAAAATTTTAAAACATTACGGAGGAGCCGTGCGACGAAGTCTTGCGCGAGTTATGTATAATTAGTTGTGGGATGGGTTGCTTTAGTGAGGAATAATACGTTGTGGGTTGTTTGTTTAGTTAAGAACAAGACGTTGTGGGTTGTTTTGTGTTCAAACTCGAACTGATTTCTTTATTTTAATATTCGTTTGTCAATACCTAAGCTTAATGCAGTTTGTGCTGACCTAGCGGAAGAGAATTGAAATTGGACCGGATGCATTTGTGGGACTTGGTTCCCAGCAAAAATGATATTGTGCTAGCTGGCATTCTTTGTGCTCACAAAGTATTTGGCCGAACGTTCAGTTGTGCGATTGTCGTAGGGGTTTCGGTGGGGGACCGCCGAGGGTAACTGCTGAGGCGGTAACTCCTCCCCCCTCAGACTGAACTACCGACCATAACGGAGCGATGGTGGGTGTGAAGGTGGCAGTTGGAGCAATAGTTGGCGTGAACGTCGCAAGTGGTGCATCTGGTGTGAAAAT
Source organism: Drosophila kanapiae (assembly GCA_008042475.1). Lineage (NCBI taxonomy): Eukaryota > Metazoa > Arthropoda > Insecta > Diptera > Drosophilidae > Drosophila > Drosophila kanapiae. The sequence goes on along the minus strand of VNJM01000339.1, from coordinate 2,840 downwards.
GGTTGTCCTTTTTGAAAAACAGGCCACGGCCAGCACCATCATCAGTAACACGGCTAACATTGTATACGTCGCTGTTGTGTGTATCGTTGTTCCCGTTTGTATTCTGTTGATCTGCAGCTTTGTTTCAATATCCTCCATCTTTAGCTCATGTATACCCAATTCTTGGGTTGTTCTATTTTTATTGATGGTTTCGATTTCAGGTATCTCTAGGTTCAGTTTTGCTGTGCCAAGACCGCCGCTTCGTACTGCACATTATTTACCATGGTTCTGCATCCATCAAATGTTATTAATGCCGATCCATTCACGGTTCTCCTTTACCCACAGTCCGTTTGTAGCATTACATTTTCTCCGTTGAAAATTGCAATGTATCCTTCCTCTGGTTCAAAAATCCTGCTTCTTAGTCCTACATCCCTTGTCTCACATTCCGCTTCCTTTCCGCTGATCAATTTTTTTTAAACAATTCTCATTAATCTGGTTTACAATTTTGTCGTTCTTACATATATATAAGTTCCTAATTTTCTGACATTTGCTTTTATAATAGTACATTTCATTGTTCTTAATTGCTACGTATTCTGGTGCTATTATAAATTATGTCTTATTCATTGGTAATGGTATAATTCTATGTAAAGAATACATTTCTTTTTTAAAAACGGGTAACTTTATTGCGAATATTAGATCTGTTTTATTCATTATTGCCTTAAGTTCTAAAAACTCGTACATATGCTCTTCTGACACTATCGGTATACCCTGATCTTCTAGCTCCTGTACGCATTTGGCTGTTTCCTGTTTATCAAATATAAATTTTGAAATTAGTCCCATTTTTGCTAATAGCAAACTTTCGGTTACCTCATTTAAGTTCAACCCTAACATATCTATCGTTACCGAAATTCGGTCGATATATTCTAGCCTATAAATCCTCTTGTCTTCTTCTAAAAATGTTTTGCTTATACCATTTTTATATTTATTTATGAACGTGCTTTGCTTTTCGTTTATAAATTTTGTCAGATTCTTAAACATCAAGCTGAACTTACTGCCTGTCTTTTCCTGTGAGGTCATGGCCTCTCTCAATCTCCTTTCCTCTTCTTGCATCTTTCTTAATTCCTCTTCGAACCTTTCTGCATCTTCTGCGTCTACGTTCCCTGTTATTGACTTAACAACAGAACCTAACCCATTAATTAACCCTCTTGTTTTCCTTGTCCTGGGACATATCGTTTCTAACTTTGCTTTAATCATTTGTAACTTGTTCTGTAGTGCTTTAACGAGATCTTTTGTCTCTGTATCCTCTACCACATCTCTGAGTGTTTTCCCTATGTTATCTACCGCTTCCTGATATTCCTGTAGTCGTACTATATGTATGAATGTTTTGTGCGTTTGAATTATTTTCGCTGTGCCTAAGTTGATTTGTGCTAATGGTTCGTCTTCTTGTAATAGCCGGATGTCGAATCTCCTTTCTGCGGCCATGGTCATCGACCACCTGTAATTATTATTGTTCATTAGGTTTAGTTAATCTTCTAATCTTTTCCTTGTGAATTTTCTGAGGTTTAGTTGATGTTAGTGTTAAACCATTGTCCTCCAACACCTTGTGTTTTGAGAATCGAGGAGTAAGCTTATCTCTCCTGTTCTCTTTTTTGAATATTGTATGTCCTTCTTCTACCGGGTCTGGGTCTTGCCTATCTGTATTCGCTGCTTCTATTACTCTTTTGCTGTTCTACCCTTTCCTTTATCTTGGGATTTAATTCAGCTTGGAATGCATTAATTTTCTGTAAATAATCATGTTCATTATTAAATTAAACGTTATTCAGAAAATTATGCGTTTTACCTGTAAACAACTCCTGCGGTGTTAGTTTTGTAGCTGAATGAATAGCGTTGTTGTATGTTATGAATGCCTCATCTAGTACTTCCTCATGTTTGATGTCTAGTCTGTTTGTTTTCTTTGTTTCGCTTATTAGTCTGTATATCTCCGTTATAGTGGAATGCAATCTTTCGACCGTGGAATTGCTCGACGACTGCTGAAAGGAAGTTGTATGCAGTTCTAATTCGTACTGCCTACAAAAATCCTTAAACAAGTTGGAAGAGAATTCCACCCCTTGATCGCAGATTATCTTTTTAGGTACCCCGAATAAGGCCATGCAGTTTTTTATTGCCTTGACTATGTTCACGCTTTCTTTTGCTGGGATCGTCGATCCCCACGCGTATCTTGAGAATTTATCGATGATGGTTAATACATTTTTCTTGTTCACGAAGTACAAGTCTATATGTATTATTTCCATGGGTCTTCCTGGTGTCTCTGTCAAGCTATACTTGATCTTGTGTGGTTTCCTGTCGTATTTTTGCGTTTGGCAACTGTCGCAGTTATTAATTGTTTGCGTTATTGCCTGTTTCATATGTGGAAAGAACACCGTCTCATTTATTCCTCTATGATTGCTTCTCTTATGGTATTCCCTAATAACTTAATCCTGTTAATTTTTCTCAGTTATATCTGGCAATAAGACTGTACATCCTATTGCTCTATACAACTTACTATACGCAAAATATTTCCATATTTCCATATTTCCTTCAATCTACGGGCAATTGTTTCCTCCTTATACTTTTTTCATGTCCAAATTATTCTTATTTTATTCCTAAATGGAACTTGCTTCCCTACCCCTGATACTCTTCCTTCCTCTACAACCACTTGATTTTCCGAAAGTGGAAGCATTCTCCATGACGTTAAGCTCTGGTTGGATTCTGCTTAGTGCGTCCGCCACTACGTTCAAAGATCCTTTCTTATTCACTATCTCGTAATCGTACTCCAACATTTGGAGTCTCCATCTTACGAGTTTAGAATCGGGCTCCTTTAC